>SJXQ01008060.1:79914-168478 GCA_006408695.1 Aepyceros melampus | reverse complement strand
TCACCCCGAGCCCCCTCCCCGCTGCCCCCAGCTCACCGGCCCCGGGCTCTGTGCACAGGCCTCCTCTCCCTGCTCCTGCTGCCTCCAGGTCCCCGCCACTTGCCCCACGACCCCTTCCAAACCACTCGAAGATCCCCTTCTCATCGAGACCATTCCTGAGCACCCCGTTTTAACAGCATATCCCCCTCCTGACTCGCAACCCTCCTTCCCTGCCCGGCTTGTCCCCACTGCACCGGCCACCATCCGACGTCAGCATGGCTCTGACCTGCCAGCTTGGCTGAGGGTTTATCGCCCCTTCCCTCATAGCTCAGCTGGTAAAGGATCCGCCTGCCATGCAGGAGATCCCGGCTCAATTCCTGCGCTGGGAAGATCCGCTGGAGGAGGGACAGGCTACCCACTCCAGTGTTTGGGGGCTTCCCTGGCGGTTCAGATGGTAAAGAATCTGCCCACAATGCGGGAGACCTGGGTTTGAGCCCTGGAAAAGGGAATGGTTGCCCACTCCAGTATTCTGGCCTGGAGAATTCCATGGACTGTATAGCCCATGGAGTCCCAAAGAGTCAGACACGACTGAGCGACTTTCACTTCACTTCTCACCCCTCCTAGACCGTGAGGGCCTCCCTGGAGGCTCAGCGGTAAACAATCCGCCTGCCAGTGCAGGCAACCCGCGTGGGATCCCTGGGTCAGGAAGATCCTCTGGAGAAGGGAACGGCAGCCCGCTCCAGGACTCTTGCCTGGAGAATCCCAAGGACAGAGGAGCCTGGCGGGCCACAGTCCACGGGGCCTCAGAGAACTGGACACGACTGAGCGACTGAACAAGCAGGCCATGAGCTCCAGGAGGACAAGAGAGAGTCTGTCTGCTGTCGCTGTATCCACAGAGCCCAGCAGAGCTGTGTGTGGGCAGGAAGGTCCTCAGTGAATATTTATGTGGAGGAAAGAAGCAGGCAGGCAGGACTGTTCCTCTAATCCCTAAGCAGAAGCATCCACTTCTCCCCACTATTTCAGGTCCAGACCCGCTCGCCCTCCCCAGGCAGGCAGGTAGGCAGCAGAAAGGAATCGGAGAGTGAGCGGCCCCGCCCTGGGTCTCAGCTCCAACAGTGTTTCAAGATGTGACAGCGTGGAGCCAGCACGGGCTGGACTCGTGTTCAAATCCCAGCTTCTCCCCCGACCCGCTGAGTGACCTCCGGCCGGCTGCTAAACCGCGCTGGAGCGGAGGGCGCCTCCAGGGGCCGCTAGTGGTGAAGCGTCTTCCAGCCAAAGCGGGCGAGGCAAGCGACGGGGCTCAGGCCTGGGTCGGGAAGGTCCCCTAGAGAAGGAAACGGCAGCCCACTCCCGGACTCTTGCCTGGAGAATCCCAAGCACAGAGGCGCCTGGCGGGCCACAGTCCACGGGGTCACAGAGAGTGGACGCGACTGAGCACGCACAGCCGGGGCTGGAGAGGTGGGCAGGGCAACTTTTAGGGCCCTGGGCGCCCAGTGAGGGGAGCCGAGTAACACAGAGGCTGTTTAGTGTCCTTGTTTGGAAGACGAGCAGAAAGATCATCCAAAAAAGACTGTGCCTACTCACCCAAGGGGCAGCTTTAAAAACCGGAGAAGGTGCCCCCGACCTCTGAAGTCTTCCTCTAGAGCCGCCAGATCTGAGAGCAGAAGCCTGCGGTTTCAGCTTCGCTGTTAGGTTTAAATTAGTTCCACCTGCATCAATTTACATAAACGAGGGTCGTTTATGTCATGCTTTGAGCAAACTATCCTTTTCTTCCAGCGAGTCCACCAGATGACCAAAAGGAGGGGCGCAAGCTCAGGGGAGACCGGCCCATTTTGTTCAAATGACAGAAAACCACGTGTGAACCTGAGCAAATTTAATTTTCTGCTCCAGCTCAATATTTGCAGCAAAGATTTTGAGAAACCAAATTGGATTTTCGGGAAGGGGGATGTCTTTTAATACGCACCACTGCAGCTGGGCAGAGTCAACTTGTTGCATCCAGAGGGCAGTTTCCTGGGCACGCCGAGGAGCTCACAGATTATGTGAACCTAAGCAAGGAAATGGGTCTGCCAGGTGGCTCAGTGGTGAAGAACCCGCCTGCAGTGCAGGCGGTGCAGGTTCGACCTCTGGGTCAGGAAGATTCCCTGGAGGAGGGCATGGCAACCCACTGCAGTATTCTTGCCATGGAAAAATCCCACAAACAGAGGAGCCTGATGGGCTACAGTCCAGGGGTTGGGTTGCAAAGAGTCAGATGTGACTGAGCACAAAGCAGCAAAGAAATAGACCTTTAGCCCTAAGCACATGGGGAGGATTTTAGCCAAGGTCTTGAAGCACTGTATTCCCAGGCTCTCATAGAATTGGGAGAAATAATGACCCAGCTTTCAGAAATACAGACTTTGAGGGGGAAGATATTTTGGACATCACCTAGGAGTTGCACCTAGGGCTCTCTAAAACTCTGGCCAGGAGAGCATTTAGGAGAGTTCAGCTATCAGCTACAATGAATCCTCCTATTAAGAAAGGTATTTTTTTCTATTGATCTTTTTCATTGCATCTCAGAGTCTCTGTTTAGTTCCTCAAGGATTGCTCTTGAACAAACAGACCTCAGGCTCCAGGACGATAGTTTCCCCCTAGAATTTAAAAACAAAACACTGTATCCCTTTCTTTGTAGACCCAGAGTCAGCAAGTACTCTGTAAAGGGCCTGAGGGTTCGTCCTTTAGAATTTGATGTCTCTGTTGCAACTAAGCTCTGCTATTTTAGAGCAAAAGCAGACACAGATGGTAAGTAAAACTGAGTAGGGCGGGTCTCCACAAATCTTCATCACTAAGTTATGTCTGACTCTTTGTGACCCCATGGACTGTAGCCCACCAGGCTTCTCTGTCCATGGGATTCTCCAGGCAAGAATACTGGAGTGGGTTGCCATTTCCTCCTCCAGGGGATCTTCCCAACCCAGGGATTGAACCCACGTCTCCTGCATTGGAAGGCTGATTCTTTACCGCTGAGCCAGCTGGGAGAGAAAAGGGGGACAGAAAGGGGCTCCTGATGGCCTGGGTCAACCGAACCATCGGTCATCTGCCACACCTCTGCCAACTTTCACCCAGAACCTGCTCGAATACCTCCAGGGATGGGGCTCCCTTTGGAGAGCTGGAAAATTCTGAATTCGGAGTTATAATTGGTCTCCCTGTGACTTCACCTATGGATTCCACCCTCTGGAGTTTCAGAAAACAAGTCTATGCTTTTAGATACAGGACTACTTATGTGTATGTGTGTATTTTCAGAGAAGATAGTAAGAAGGGAAGAAGGAGATTACATCATTCTACACTGACTCCGCATGCGTGTGTTTGTGTTGAGTCGCGTCCGACTCTTTGAGACCCCATGAACTGCGGCCCGCCAGGCTCCTCTGTCCCTGGGATTCTCCAGGCACGAATACTGGAGTGGGTTGCCGTGCCCTCCTCCAGGGGGTCTTCCTGACCCAGGGATCGAGCCCAGGTCCCCTGCACTGCAGGCGGATTCTTTACCGTGTGAGCCCCCGGGAAGCCCAGGTGACTATCTGTTGATATCTAATCAGGATTTACCGCGTGTTTACTATGCGCCGGGCACGTTACAGATACCACCCAGCTTCCTACTCACAGCACCACTGTAGAAGGTAGAGATTGTTGGATGCGCTCCTTCAGATGCCAGCATCAAGCTTTGGAGGGCTGGCAGCCCCTTCCAGAGCCCCAGATGAAACTTGTCTGACCAGGAGTCACCCCAGGATCAAGATGGCCTGGGCTCTTGGCCAGCACACGCCGCTCCATGCTCACAGGCCTTGGAGCCTGGTCCTTTGCCTCGAAAGATTTCCCATTTGTGTTACTCAAGTACTGCTTTCCCTTTAAAAATATTTTAAGCACAGGATTCACCCATAATCCCATCATACACAGGTACCAATTATTACTATCTTTCATATATATAATATATATGTGCATTCACGTTTATACCTATATACATCAATACAGTCATAACTACATTCCTCATATACACATAATCTGCATGTAGACAGATGGTTCGGTTTTTCACAAAACTGAGATGATACTATGTATGTGATTTTGTAACCTGTATTTTCTACCCAACAGTATATCTGGACCATCTTTCCATAGCAACACATAAAGTTCTGCATCAATTTTATGAGTGCCTGGCAGTCTGTACAGGGATACACCAACACGTTTCTAACTAGCCACCGCTCGTTAGACATTAATCTTCTCCAAATAGAATGCTCCAACACATCTTTGCACACACGTTTGTGTGAGCCTATTTCTTGGGTTACTGCCTGTGGGGAAAGTGGGTGGGGGTCACAGGTGAAGGGCCGGGAAGCTTCGATGGTAACCCTGGCACTCCTCGGAGCCGCATGGAGAGGGCTGGCTCCCCCACCCCCAACCCACATGGGATGTTATCTTTTTCTAATCTTGGCCAAGCTTTCTGGCCAGGAATGAATAATACAACGAACTACATCTTGTTCTAATGTGCTTATCTTTTATTACCAGTGAGACTGACTTTCTTCCAACGCCAGGCAGTTCCAACCTGTCTCAGGCATCCTTATAGTACGACAGGGTGCCCAAGGGCAGAGAAGACCCAACGTGGGGTTCTGACCACACGTGTTTTGGAGGCATCTGCCCAGGGCGTCTCTGCGTGAGGGGATCACTGGTCCCACGAGGGCACTGCCCGGCTGCCAGGGCCTCCAAGGATTTCAGGCTCTGGAGGTGGAACAAGACTGTCTGGTCAAAAGCTCGTGTGACCCAGTCACCCCAGGGTGGCACTGGACACCTCTCCGGTTTCGGTCAGCTCTGCCTGGGCTAAACCACGAGCCTGACACCTCACCCCTTCCCTTCCTCTGCTGGCCCAGAACAGCCAGAAAACCCCCCGGCTGGAGGCTGCCTGGTACCAACTTCATCCGGGGCCTGGGAGGTGGGGAAGGGCAGGTGCCACCAGTCTGCAGACCGCATAGGCCTTCGATCCCCTTCCTGCTGGGTACTTCAAAGCCAGGCGTTAGATGAGATCCACCTTAGCTATCAACCCTGGTGGCCCAGAGAGTGAGCAATCCGCCTGCAATGCAGGAGACCTGGGATAGTTCCCTGGGTCAGAAAGATCCCCTGCAGGAGGGCGTGGCTACCCACTCCAGTGTTCTTGCCTGGAGAATCCCATGGACAGAGGAGCCTGGCGGGGCTGCAGTCCAAGGGGTTGCAAAGAGCTGGACACGACTGAGGGGCTAACACATCAATTCACTCACAAGGCTTAATCTCTTGCCATTTTATAAATTCAGGAAATTCTTCTCATTCAAGTGCTCAGCTGCAGGTGTGACAAACCAATGCTGCTGTGAGTGCCCCACGAGGGGCGAGAGGCGTGGAGGCACCCACTGTTTCCACCTGCTCAGCGTCCCTCAGCGCATCCCGCCTCCTTCGCACTAGATGGCACCCCGCCCTCCAGCCCAGATCCCGCGCTTTCCTGAGCCTTCCTGCAGCCTGGGCTCTGACCTATGTGCCTCTGCCACTCCGTCAGGTGCCAGGCAAGTTATTTAGCTTCCCAGAGCCTCAGTTTGCTCATCACTATAACGGGGCCATAGCAATACCTTTCTCCCAGTGTTGTTATGAAAATTAAATGACATCAGTTGGCTAACATAATTTTATAAATGACCATACATAGACCCAACTTTGTTTTATTTCACAACGACTGATTGAACAGCTGGTTGCACTCTAGTATAATTGCTCCTAGGAGTGGAACAGCTCACAGAGAAGTTAAATTATAGTTATTTGGTTTTGCTGCCCCCACCTCTCTGCTCCAGGCCTCAGATTTGGGCCCTTCACAAGGTTCACGAACACTAATATTTGTCGACTTGAATCAAGAGAAGGTGGTTGAATCCACACCTGTAGGTCTGAGCTGTTGAGCTCCTCCCAGCTTGCTGCGGCTCCAGAATTTGGCAGCTGCATGTCGTCTTTGGTTCATCCATTCAGCAGGCGTCGGTGAGCCCCAAATGTCTAGTCCTGTGCGGAGGAAATCCCAAGAAAGGCAAGGAAGAGGCCCTACTGTCAAGCTGCTCAGCAAGCCACAGAGGAGACACTCACACAGCCTGCACCACTGCTGTGCGGACAGACAACGGCCAGGCCGCCGATGGCTAGAATCCTGACCCGCATCTTTGTGCCACCAGCCCAGGGTGGCCAGGGCTTGCTCAGTGACCGCCAGCTTCCCAAGCCAGTCCTTGGGTTCCCGTTTCACAGTCTCCATATGATATGTGTCTCAATGGAGATGCCGCAGAGAGAGAGAGAGAGAGGGAGGGAGAGGAGAGAGACAGAGACGGAGGGGAGGGAGAAACCTGGAGTGAAAGGGTCAGTTGCTCAGTCACATCCGACTCTTTGCGACCCCTTGGACCATAGCCCGCCAGGCTCCTCTGTCCATGGGATTCTCCAGGCACTGGAGTGGGTTGCCATTCCCTTCTCCAGGGGATCTTCTCGACCCAGGGATTGAACCTGGGTCTCCTGCATTACAGGCGAATTCTTTACCATCTGAGCCCCCAGGGTCCATAGGGAGAAACCTAAGCCCTAAATAAAGAACAAAACCTCTCTCCACACACAGATTTTGAGCAAGTCACAGCTGCCTTAACAGCGGAATTAACTCCTTCCAACCAGACCTAGGAGCCTGTGAGTCAGCTGGAGGCTTGTTCAACACCTGACCCCTGACCCCACCCCCAGGGTCTGAGCGGGCTGCAGGCTGCCCTAGCAACAGACCGCAGGCTGGGGCTCCAACAATGGACAGTGGTGGCTCCTGGTGCTGGGGCTGGATGCCCGGGGCAGGAGCCGGCGAGGCCTGGCTCTGGTGGGAGCTCTTCCTCTGGCTGGCAGGTGGCCGCCTCCTCACCGTGTCCTCACAGGGCAGGCAGAGAGCCAAGGACTACTCTTTGGGGTCTCTTCTTATAAGGGCGCTGATCTCACCATGAGGACTGCACCCTCAGGACCTCATCCAATGCCTCATCAACTCCCAAAGGCCCCGTCTCCAGACACCACCACCGTGGGGCTCCCGCACGTGAATTTTGGGGAACACAGGCTCATTCTTCCTCTGCCCCCTCACAGCTCATGTTCTTCTCACTTGTAAAATGCATTCATTCTATCCCAACAGACCCAAGAATCTTCACTCATTCCAGTAGCAACGCTGAAGTCCACAGTCTTGTCATCTCAGTCAGACATGGGTGAGACTCAGGGAACCCTTCGTCCTGAAGCTTTGTCCTGAAGCTGGCGTCCTCTACGCCAGCTGTGACCCTGGGAAACACAGGTTATGTGCTTCCAAAACCCGCTGCTGGAACAGGCACGAGAGAGGCACCTCAGGGCCCCCCTGGTTTGGCTCAGATGGGAAAGAATCTGTCTGCGGTGCAGGAGACCCAGGCTTGATCCCTGGGTTGGGAAGATCCCCTGGAGAAAGGAATGGCAACCCACTCTGGTATTCTTGCCTGGGAAATCCCATGGACAGAGGAGCCTGGCGGGCTACAGTACATGGGGTCGCAAAGAATCGGACAGGACTGAGCAACTAACACTTCTTTTTCACTTTTTCAGACATTCTCTTTCCAAAAACGACAGAAAAGAAAGACGGGGTGACAGGTCCCAAACAAGTCTGAAGGTTAGAAGGCAAATTCATTGAGACCTTAGGGCTTAGGACTGAGCCTGAATCCGTGGGTCTGGGCTGGGGCCTGGGACTCTGCAATCTTCCTCTAAATTCTCAAGATCTCTGTGCCTCGGATTGTGGTCTGTGAGCAGCTATTTGGCCGCAGTCTGAACTTGTTGCTGGTGTGGACTCTCAAGCCCTATTTACAACCTACTGAATAAGAATGTGTATTTAAACTTACAGTGTTTCGTCCTGGAGGAGGGCATGGCAACCCACTCCAGCATTCTTGCCTGGAGAATCCCCATGGACAGAGGAGCCTGGTGGGCTACCGTCCATGGGGTTGCAAAGAATCAGACAGGACAGAGTGACTAGGCACGCACAGCAGGGCGTTTCGTGTGCACAATAAACCTTGAGAAGCTGCGCTCGAAGTGATTCCCACTGAAAGGGTACAAATACCACTTGGAAGGGCTTCTCTGGTGGCCCGGTGGTAAAGCATCTGCCTCCCAGTGCAGGAGACAAGGGTCTGATCCCTGGTCTGAGGAGATCCCACCTGCCGCAGAGCAACTAAGTCCGGGCACTGCCACTACTGGGCCTGCGCTCTAGAGTCCGGGAATCGCAATTACTGAAGCCCAAGCGCCCTAGAGTTCGTGCTCCGCGACGAGAGAAGCCCTCGCGATGGGAAGCCTGAGCACCGCAACTAGAGAGCAGCCCCCACGCTCCACAGCTAGAGAAAGCCCACGTGCAGCGGCGAAGACCCAGCACAGCCGAAAATAAATAGAAATTTAAAAAGATACCGCTTGTAGTGTAATAAATAGCAGCAGTGAAACAGGCAGGGTTAAAAGTGCTTCATGCGTAGTAATTCATTTATGGGTCAAAGTAATCCCGTGAGGTAGGGGCTATTATTATCCCCATTTTACAGATGAGCAGTGTGAGGCACAGTACCGCGAAATCACTTGCCAGTGTCTCAAAGCCGGCAGGCGCTGAGGCTGAGATTCAAGACCAGGCCGACTGGCACCTGCTGCCCTCCCTGTAGCTGGTGTGCTCACCTGGGAACGGACAGTCATCCTGCTGCTCCCCTGGACCCCTCAAACAAGGCTTTCAACCCCTCTGCAAAAATGCCAGAGCTGCACTTACTCCAGCGTGTCCTGTAGCTACATATTAACAACACATACACACACATTGATTTTCTGGGAGAAAAATGTTTGTGCAGATTTGGATGTAATCGTTAGATTTCTAAAGTCGACCAACTTAGGGGAAAAAAAAAATCAGTGCATGCAAGAAGCTATGCCCGGGGATTCAATCAGTTCTCTATCTCAAATCTGCTCTGAGAATTATCAAAACATTCCAGAAGGTTCCGGGAGAAGCATGGAGAGCAAAGGAGGGAGAGTTGTCCGTGCTGGCCTCCAGCCACAGGGACTTGTTTGGACACTTTCATGTGGTCTGCCCTCTGCACTGAAACTATTTTATTAAACCAAGCATGGTTCTTCGAACTTAACATGAAAGAGCACATAAAACAGGGCTGAAGCGCTTCATCGTGCCCCACCGCTGCCACCGAGGAGCTGTTTGTATCTCTGTATTTAGAGATTCCTTTCTTGCACCATTGCTGCCGCTGAGTTACCAGGTCATCCTGTACCTAAGTGAGATCAACCCTAGGATTTAGTCCCATTTCCCCAAAGACAAATAGCCATGAGATTATCAGAAGCTCCTCATGCCCTTCTACCAAGGAAAGGCCAAAAGCAGATTAATACAAGCATCATATGAAGAGGTGGTCTGCCTAAGTCTTCCCTGGGCACACGCCAAAGAACACAATAGCCATTAGCTGGTTACTCATAAATCAGGAGGCTTTATCAACGCAGAGAATCAATGCAGGCAAAACAAGGCTGGTAGGCAGACTCAGCAGTGGGAATTGAAAGTTTTCTGTGTCCTAGAAAAAGATAAGGAGTGATGCTCCAACAGAGATGAGTGATTAAGGATCTGCAGACTTCAGAGCCGTAGGAGATTGTTTTCTCTCTAGTTCCATGCAACAGGAAAGATAAGGGCAATAAATGAAAATGTCACAACACAACCAGGAACAGAACAGACCGTGTCTGAAGGCCAAAGAAAGGATTCCCCTTTGATCAAAAGGGACTCTGTGTTTGTACATTTCAGCAGAGAGCAGGCCCCGCTTCCAAGAGGCTCCAAGAGAGCCCTGGACCCACCATCCATTTGTCTGTGGCATTGACATAAGCATTCTGACAAAAGCTGGGGCCAGCCAACCAGAAATTCAGCCAGGAGCCCGCCCTTTGGGACTGGCCTCTGAAAGTCTGACCAAGTGCAAAAGCAATTTTTAATAAAGGATAAAGAGCTCATTGCAACACTATTTATAAGAGCAACAAAAACTTGCAAGATCACTAGGAGGAGACTGGCTAAATAAACGTGTATCCATCCAAACTGTGGGAATTAGACATTCAAGGAATGTCTAGCGAAGTGGGGGAACACTTAAGAGTCAATGATAAGCGGCGGTGGGGTGGGGGAGTAGGACCCACTGGCTTCTCTGTGCCTGTATCGATCCATCTTCAAGGAGAAAAATAAGCTAGAAGAATAATCACCAAAAGTACTTATCTTTGAATGGTGGAAATGTGAGTGGGTTCTCTCCTTTTGTCTGTCTGCATTTTCTAATTTTCCATATTGAGCATGAATTACCCTTAGGATTAGCAAAAATAAAGGCTATGCATTAAAAATACGTCTCCGATGTTGTTTCCTAATAGTAGTTCCTGTTTACTGAGAGCTTAGTATTGGCTCTATAAATGTTATTTTATCACGTAGTTTTAAAAAGCACACACAAGAGGCAGGTGCAGTCGTTTGCACTTGCTCCTGGGGAAGCAGAAGCTCCCAGCCATTAGATGCCTTGCCTGCAGCCCGGTCGCCACTAAGGGACAGAGCTGTTTCCAACGAGGCTGTGTCCAGCGCCAATGTCCACGCTCTTAGCCCTGATGTAGGCCCGGAAAGGAAAGCCGTAGCCAGGGTTGCCAGATAAACTACAGGATGTCCAGGTAGATTTTAATTCAGGTACACAACAAATGCTACTTTTTTTTTTTGCCAGGGTCCAGCCCCAGTGGATCCAGGGAATTTGAAGCGGGGAGGGCATAGGCGAGGAAAAACATTTATTTAGAAATATAAGATTAGATTAGGAAGAAATAGTATAGTAGGAAAATTTTAGATGGAGAAAAGAAGGCTGAATAACTTGGTTTACGTGGAAAGCCAATAAAGTTCCAGACAAGGAGCTTGCACCATCTACGTCAGGCCACCGGCGTCCATTTGAATATTGGAGAGTGCCCCGCCCTGGGCGCTCTCTCTTACGGATCTTAGCAGCCGGGACAGGTAAGTAGACATGGCGAGCCTCCAAGCCCCAGATAGGAATTCAGCCAGAAATTAGAGAAAACAGGAGACATGGGGGAAACCAGTCCTTCCAATAACTAGCCCCTTCCAATGACTGGCCCCCTCCAAGGACTGGCCCCACCTCTATTATCTTAGAAGGGCCTTTTATACCTTTTTGATTGTACATAGAGATCAGCATTAGCAGCCCAAAAACCAGGATTTCTATTTGCATACCCTCCGGTATACAAAAGGTCTCAGGTGGTTTACATTATCTTCTGGCCAAGAGGCCTGTTAACATTTTTATGGCTCTTTTCCTGGGTAATTGTCTATCAACCAGAAAACTCCTTTTCCCTAGAAGTGTTTTTTCTTTACTCTGCATTACCTTCAAAGTACTAAATAAAGTTACATTCCTGTAGAAAAAAGGTGCAGTGANACAAGGCTTTCTTTTTTGCATACCCTCCCGTTTACAAAAGGTCTCAGGTGGTTTACATTATCTTCTGGCCACGAGGCCTGTTAACATTTTTATGGCTCTCTTCCTGGGTAATTGTCTGTCAACCAGAAAACTCCTTTTCCCTAGAAGTGTTTTTTCTTTACTCTGCATCACCTTCAAAGTACTAAATAAAGTTACATTCCTGTAGAAAAAAGGTGCAGTGAGTTATAACAAAGAAAGTACTTAACTCAAAGATCTGATATTGCTAATACCAGGTCTACTACCTGTTTTTCTATATACCAACTATATAAGATATGAAATTTTGGCAGCAAGTATTGGCTCAACAAATGAAACCTTTAATCAGTCCTATTCTAATGATTATGACTCCTCAGAAGCCCCTACATTTCCAGGACGTTTGAAGCTTCCTGTGCCTCCCTCAGTCGGGAGGCCTCAAACAATCACGTGCGCAGCTGTATGCATCCTGAAGGCAGGCTAAAGCATTATCAAAGAGGGGTTGGGCTGAAACACTCCTTTCAAATGCAGGAAACTAAAGCCCTGAAATTAACTTTTTCCAGAGAAAGTCAGAAAATAGTGGGAAAACAGACAAATTCTTATTACTATTATTGTTATTATTATTTTTTGGGTACATGCTCACGAAAAACCAGGGAGAAATCCGAAGACTCAAATTGCTCTGCCATCTGAGTCTGCCATGTGACTCTGTCATGGGTGGGATTCCTCGCTCTGGCTCCCGACAACTACACATAGAGCATTATAGGCACAGTGTCTTGGTCAGCATTTCAGGGGAATACGCCAAACGCGTAAGAGTATCCTTGAAGAATACTTGAAATGACAACAATGTTTCATTTTTGAGAAAGTAGATTTTGAACTCTAGAATATTTAGATTTAAACATATAAATGTTTAGGTAATCAGATTATGTATTATTCCAATAATTACTTATTATTTCAAATCCGTGGTTTGTGATGTTTAAGAGAATTTGGTCTATTCAATTAGACTTGATTCTAATATAAGCTATATAATGGAATAATTCAGTTACCTATTATCTTAATATGCAGCTTTTTCTGAAATATGTAAAAGAAGTTAATATTCTCCATAATTACAAATTAAACTTTTAGACTGATGAGAATTAATTTTAAGTACTAGATAAGATTTGTTAGATGATTGAATTGCCTAAAAATTAACAGAATACATTACATGTATAAATGCTGTTTAAAATGTTTAGTAAGTAAAGTCACTCAGTTGTGTCCGACTCTTTGTGACCCCATGGACTGCAGCCCACCAGGCTCCTCAGTCCATGAGATTCTCCAAGCAAGAATACTGGAGTGGGTTGCCATTTCCTTCTCCAGGGGATCTTCCCAACCCAGGGATCAAACCCGGGTCTCCCGCATTGGAGGCAGATGCTTTAACCCTGAGCCACCAGGGAAGTCCTAATAGTATTTAATTAACTAAGTGTGTAAACATAATACTAAAATTATAAAAGATCCCAGAGTTATTGTTAAAATTTATTAGATTTATAAACTGAATAAGATACATATGCAGAAATTAAGGAAGTTAAAGAACAAGTTTTTTTTTTTAAATTTCTAATTTCAATCAACCGAATAATGATTATAAAAGTTAAAGTAAAATTCGGAATATATTTTATATATATATAAAACTTGCCCTTAAGGACATTTAAAACGATTTTTAAAATATTGCAGCACAGATCCTCAGAGAGTTTAGTAAGGTGAAATGCTAGTTCCCCAATGAACACTTTCTCTTCTGGACTAGATGACATCACTTCTCTTAAACTGTCTGGCATTCCTTCTCAGCTTCCTTTGCCAGCTCCTTTACCGGCCCTTTAACTGTTCGGCTGCCTGAAGCCTCTGCCTTTGGCTCTGGGTTCTCTTCTTTCTGTAGCATCCCTTGAGGTGATTTTAAACTCCAAGTACCATCATCCCCTGGCAGAAACTGTTCGCCAAACATATTTCCTATTTCCTAAGCATACAGCTTAGACCACAAGTCTCATTCTCCTTTGAAGTTAAGTAGGCCTATATTACTGTGTAAGAGTTAATAAAATATAGAAGGAAGTGTTATATGCGACTGCTAAGCCTAGCCCTTAATACTTCCTACATATCCTCTCTCTATTCACCTCAATTATGTGGTTGAATACACAAGATCTGGCAGAGATATCAGGGAATGGTATAGCCTCAAAACACAAAAAGCACCAATTTCTGAATCACTGTTTGGAGGAATGACCAGCAATCGAGAATGTCCATTGGACTTTATAAAAAAATAAATAACTTCTAATTTTTTAATTCAATAAATACATTTCAGAAGTCAGTGTCATTAAATTTCATTTATCTTGATAGAATCCTCTAGTTTTTCACATTTGTTATCTTCCAAGACTTCATGCCCAAGATCCAGAATTAAACTTTCCATTGTTGAATTGAGTCTCCACCTGAGCGTCTACCAGGCCACTCAAACTTCACATGAACAGAGAGTAGCTGAGTGACTGACAACCAGTGTTAGTAAGGGTTCTACAGAGAAACAAAGCTAAAAGGCTATGTAGAAACATATAGAAGAGATTTATCATGGGAATTGGTTCATATGGCTATGGAGGCCAAGAAGTCCCACAGTCTGCTGTCTGAATGCTGGAGAGCTAGGAGAGCTGATGTTTAAATTTAGTCCTGGTCTGAAAGCCTGAGAAGGGGTGTAGGGGGTACATTTCTCATCTTTAAGTCTGAGGCCCAAGAACCACTTCCTCCAATATCTGAGAGCAGGAAAAGATGAACAAGAAGAAATTGACCGTTCCTTCACCTGTTTGTTCAATTAAGACCCCAATCACGCTGGTAAAGGTGAATCTTTACTCAGTTTACTGGATCGGATGCTAGTCTCTTCCAGAGCCACCCTCATAGATAAAACCAGTACTAATGTTCTGCAGCTCTGAGGGCATCCCTTAGTCCAGTTAAGTTGACGTATCAGCCACTTTGCCACCACCCCCAACACCTTCACTTTCCACTCTCCAACATCACCCCAGCCATCATCTCCAGCCAGACTTCTCTGTCGGCTCTATCTGAATAAATGGCACCATTCTCCATGGTTGTTCAGGATAAATGCCGAAGTCATTCTTTATCCACTTACTTATGAAATATTTACTGAGAGTCTCCTCTGCATCAGGAAGTATGCCAGGTGCAGCATATACAACAGCAAACAAAATAAACCTGGTAGCTCTTCTCTCTTTAAGTCAAACCTGACCACCAACAGGGCCCCCCTAAAACGTAAATACAATCACATTTGATTTTTTTTTAATATTTGTTTTATTTATTTATTTTATTTGGATTTGCTGGGTCCTGGTTGCAGCACATGGGATTTCTATTTGCAGCAAGTGGGACCTAGTTCCCTGCCTGAGGATTGAACTTGGGCCCCCTGTATTGGGAACTCAGAGTCTTAGCCATTGGACCACCAGGGAAGTCTTCACGTTTGATTTCTTGCTCGAAAATCTTCACCTTTACTCTTTTTCTCTACAAAATAAAGTGTAATTTTTTTCATCAAGATATATATATAATTTTTTCCCAAGACCTTATATAAATCTATTTTTATAGTGAACACCTTGAAAACCTCATGCTTCTGGGTGCAGTTATTAATAGTTCAATGAAGAATAGATCCCTAATTCAGCTTAGAGGAAGGACTTTCTTTGCTGCAGTGTTGAATTGGAGATTGAGATGGCTGGAAGTGTTATGTATGTGACCAGTCAGCTTCTGGCTACCACATGTTCACAGAGAACTAAGGTTAGTTCACAGAGAACTAAGGTTAATAAGAAAGTAGAATAGAGCACATGACCAGGGAGGAGCAGAAATAGTATTAGAAATGGAGTATTCCCTTAACTCCTGACCTACAAGACCTTGATTCCAGGTTTCATTGAGAACCAGTGTTGTTCCTACCTTTGGGTTCTGAGATACTCTCATTTTCTCCTTGTAATAAACACCTGCCCCTTTGCCCAGTCTCCCTTTTCATAAAACAAGTTTATTTTACTTGCAACATTTAATCCTCAATAATTAAGCTCTCCAGCCACATCTCTTATTGAGCACTACTCCCCCATTCTCTTCTGCTATCACCTATCATAAAAAACTTGTCACACAGAATTGTAAGTGGTTTCTGAAACATTCTTGTCTGTTTTGTGACACTGAACTTTGTAAAATTTGTCTCATTTGCCTCAAATGTCCATCACCACTTAACTTTCTGGGAGTGTCTGGTTATGTATTAAGGTTTTTCTCAAATACCATCTCTGCTTTTCACTTTTTCTGGACTTTGGTAAGAAGATGTTTTCATTTTCTGTGTTGCTATAATACTCCACCTACATATCTGTTACAGTGTAAAGGAAATGAAATCACTCTAGAAAGCTTTTCTTTCATATTAGACTCAAGTGCAGGAATGGTCTTTAATTCTGAAAACTATTTGAGTTAGTCTCTATATTTTTGAGAGTATTTCTAATGTAAGAAATGTTTGTTTTTAAGCCAATCAAATGAGTTATTTAAAAATTAACTTTGGCAATATCATTGGAAGTAGAAAAATATCACACACTTAAACATACACAGATATACATAAATGTACAGACAGACACAAACAGAGACTTTATGGTTCTAAACTTTTAGCCAAGAAGCAGATAGGGTAAGGATCCCTGAAGAAAGAAAACCAGACAAGGCTTTCTTGATGTAGGAAAAGCCATTTTTGTGATCGAAGCTTGGCCACAATGCTTTTTCTTGGACAGGTCTCAGTAATCAATGATCTTATAAGAACAAACTAATTCTTGTTATCAGGCAAGAGAAGTAAGAATAACAAAGATAATAAATCAGTTGTAAAGACTGTCACAATGGTAAATATTAACCAGAAACACATTTTTTAGCTGTTTTGCAGAATTCAAATCCTCTTGAGGACTCAGTCACTTAATCAGCTGGAACCTAAGAAATGATGATGTTGACCCTTTCTGAACTCCATCAACTACAACTTGGATTCTGTTAAACTTTGCCCCAATTCTATACTGAATTCTCCTCTGCTCAAATCCCTTCATGAGTATGTATGTACCCTTAGCTTAAAAGTTGCCCTGTTTTGCTGTTCAGAAAGAAATTTCCTCGGGAGAAAGATCCCCGGCATTCTCTGTACTTGCTGCTAGTAATAAACACTTCCTTCTCCCCACCCTTCACTCCCCACAACAAATGGTTGTGCCATTTGGCTGACACACATCAGGAGGTGATTCCTATCTTTTGGTAACAGTATAATAATACAAAACTCACAAGTTTAGAAAAGAGTAGTAGTTGGATCCAAATTGTGTTCAAACTCATTGGGTTTTTTGGCAGACCCTGGAGCTCTGCTCTATTTGCATTTTAAAACTTTCCAGTCTTTATTAAAGGGACCTGATTTTTTTTTGAAGGCTTGGTCCCTTCTGTTAAAGGCTTTGCCTTTTTTGTGAGTACTCATTTGGCACTTTGACCTGACTCTTTTGAAACTGTGCTGCTTCTGTGGAAATGTGTGCTAAGCCATTGGTCAGATTCCTTTGGAACCAGGCTGTTCCTATAGAAACTATGCTGTTTAGGATTTTTCTTTTCTTTTCTTTTCTCTAGAGTAAAACCTCTAAGAAATGGAATCCAAGTTATCTAAAAGTTTTGAGCTCGCCCTCTCATTTCAGAGACACCAGCTGGTTTTATGAATAAAAACAATAGTCCCTCCTCATGCAAATTTCTATCTAAATGGACCTACTTAACCAAGAGTAATGTAGAACATTGATTTCCATTATGGGGAGCTTTTTGAATTCCCCAAACATACTTTTCTTAAACCTAAATTGGACAGCCATGGCTCTAAAACTGTCAGAACCAAATGGGATGCTTATTTCAATTGGTATTTCAAGGCTTCCAGGTGTTATCAGACATCTAAAATTGTCTCTCTGCAAAATACAATTTTTAAATTAACTGAGGCAAACAAATAGTTGAAGACAAGAAGGCTTCTGAGGCCCCTCTCTCCGTCCCCCTGCCCCAGATCTTTTTATCCAGTGCATGGGCTCCATATTTGTGCTCAGGCCTCCCTCCACTGCCATCTTTCTGTACTGTCTCCACCTTCTCTATAACTTCTGCTTCTTCATTCCATTTCTCTCACCAAACCCCCCCCCCCCTTTTTTTCCCTAAACCTTTCCCCACTTCCTCCTCCTATGGACTTATTAGAATCTGTCCTTTAAAGTTAACTCTTCTGAGAAGTCAAACAAACCCCAAGTTTTTTATGTTCCCTGGGCTAAGGCCAAATTGTGAGCCATAATTAAAGAGTTTCCAAAAGTAACTAAGGACCATACCCTCTCCACCGTTTTGCTGAAGAACTTAACTTGGTTATCAAACTTTCCAACCTGTTTTTTGTTTGTTTGTTTTTTCTGATCTATGTCTGTTACTTTATGTGTTTTTTGGTGAGAGTCGAGCTAAACATTGGATGAAATTTGCCCAGGGAGAACTTCCTGAAAGAGATTTAGAAAAACAAACTCCTAACTTTTGGCAAGAACCTAGAACATTCTCTAGAGAATTAACTCTTCTGAGAAGTCAAACAAACCCCAAGTTTTTTATGTTCCCTGGGCTAAGGCCAAATTGTGAGCCATAATTAAAGAGTTTCCAAAAGTAACTAAGGACCATACCCTCTCCACCGTTTTGCTGAAGAACTTAACTTGGTTATCAAACTTTCCAACCTGTTTTTTGTTTGTTTGTTTTTTCTGATCTATGTCTGTTACTTTATGTGTTTTTTGGTGAGAGTCGAGCTAAACATTGGATGAAATTTGCCCAGGGAGAACTTCCTGAAAGAGATTTAGAAAAACAAACTCCTAACTTTTGGCAAGAACCTAGAACATTCTCTAGAGAAATCCACCCAGCTCTTAGAGTAGCTTTTCTTAAGCCTATTGATTGGAACAAAATTCAGGTTAGCACACAAAAATCCAATAAACCATTGCATAGCTATTATAATCAACCAGATTTTTTCAGAGAAAATTCTCATCTTCCTTCAAATGTTGAATCTACTTGGGTAGCTTTTAACTCTATGTTTGTTAACATGCTGAACTGGCATCTTTCTTTTTAAGCTAAAAGGACCAGGGTGTAATGAGAAACTATGTCCACTCCAGACTTAGTTAAAATCTGTGAGCAAATGAGCAAAGTGAGCAAATCAGCTCACTTGCACCTGAGATGAGCCATCTAAGAAAAAGATTGCAGAAATTTTTGATTTTCAACTCCATCAAATGAAGATTCCCAAACCTGAAGTTTCCCAGACAAAACCAAAGTCCTCCTAATGTCTTCTATTATTGAAGCAAGCTAGGACTTTCGAAAAAAGACTGTCACAAACTTAAGTGTTGCAGATACCTTCAGCCGTCTAACATTTTTCAGAGCCCTCATAATTCCCAGTGACCCAAAGGGATGCAAAAGATACTATCTTCTTGATATCCAGAGCCACTTCAAACAATGGTAGGACCTTAGCTACAAATAAGTTCAACCCACATTTCTGTTCCTCTATGCTAGGCTATGCTTAGTTGCCCAGTCCTGTAAGACTCTCTGCAACCCCATGGACTGTAGCCCACCAGGCTCCTCCACCCATGGGATTCTCCAGGCGAGAATACTGGAGTGGGTTGCCAAGCCCTGCTCCAGGCTGTTCCTCTATATCCAGCCATAAAGAAGGTGTAACTCACATTTCTCTTTGGCTATATTTGGCTTGACAGTTGTCAAGCCAAGTTCTTGGGACACAAGACAAGATAGGAAAAAGATAATAGCTCTTCCTGGGAAAGAAAGAACTGACAACCAGTGAGTATCTGAAAGCAAATTCATGAATCAAAATTCAAAGATCTAATTCTTACCATTTTTTTCCTTCAAATATGAATTTGGAAAGGAAGTAACTATGTAAAATTTACTTTTCTTTCTACCAAGCACCACAGGCAGAGATATGACAGAGCTGACTTAGGTAAGAATTCTCACCTTTTGCTGGCTTCTGCCAGTTTTCCTAAAATCCCATCTGCAGGCTCTGGAAATAATAGGATGTCCTGGCAGGTCCCATCTTGACCTAGCAGTTCCTCACCAGAAATGGTAACAGGAATAAAACTTTTCCCTCTACCCTTTATGATGAGTTCTTGGCTGAGATGTCTTTTTCTCTGACACCTCATAAACAGATAAGTTTATCTAAATTAAAGTTACTCCACCATGGTCACTGTACTTCAGAAGTTTCATTGGTAAGGTTAACTGCTTGTTCAGCCTTAGGACAAAATTTACTTATCGAAGACTTAACTCAGACCCAGCCCAACTCCAGATCCAGTCCAGTTAGTCAAACCCAATCTGACTCTGGCCAATTTCTGGACCTGATCTGTAAAAAGAAATGCACAGATAAAGTCTGGAAGCTAATTATACAAAAGCCGCAGAGCTAGGATTAAAGAGATAAATATCATCTCCAGCTTCCCAGGTGGCTCAGTGGTAAAGAATCTGCCTGCCAGTGTAGGAGATGGGTCTAGAAGTTCCCCTGAGAAGGAAATAGCAAACCATTCCATTATTCTTGCCTGGGAAATTCCATGGACAGAGGAGGCTGGCATGGCTACAGTCCATGGGGGTCACAAAGAGGTGAACATGACTTCACAACTATGCAGCAACAACCCACCATCTCTAGAGACACTGAGAAAGCAGATAGTTCAGGGGTCTCAGCAGTTACCTTTGGTTGGTTGTTTGCTTCTTGCTCCTGGGAGCTTTAGTTGAAGGGAATCTCCTTTGGTTCCCTCTTCTGATACCAGAACCATTAAAAGATAAACTCAGGTATATTAAAAATTTTAAGAGTTAATTTGAGAAAAATCAAACGGAATCTGGCAGCACCAAACCAGAAACGGTTAAGAATGCTCCACAGACAGGAGTGCAGGGAGAAGCTTTTCTAGAGAAAAGGTGGAAGTGAAGTAAGAAGATGACTCCTTGGGGATAGGTTGAGGTTGCTCCCTGTTTACGACTGGTTATGCTTAGCATTTCGATTGAAGCAATTAAGGGCTAGATTTGGCTTTGCTTACATAGGCCACTATGAAATAGGGCCACAAAGTCTAATGGCTTTCTGGCTTAATAAATTTAACACTGCTCATCTATCTGTTCAGGATTTTGGATTTTATTGCAAGTCAAGTCAGTATCAGGCAAGGGTCCCTTGCCAATGATATCTCTAATGCAAGTTATTTCGGCTTATAAGGACTTTGTTGTTGTTGTTGGAGTCGTAGTTTATCAAGCAATCATTTGAGGGCTTAGAAGAGGTTGTTTGTGACCTGTTTTTCTGATATGTTGGGGTACTCAATGCCCTGCTGCACTATAATGCTTGATATTTTCTTCAGAAACCTCTGTACTATGATTGAGTCCATTTCCAAAATGTACTATATCTCAGTTAAGAAATTTTATGAATTTCCATGCTTTTTTTCCTCCAGCAACTGAACCAAACAAGAAGTGTTTTGAGCTATTGATTAGTAATATGCTTTTAAAAAAATGTTCTTTGTGCATTATAAGTTTACTAGCTAGAATGGCTTAGAGGAGAAAGACCTCTTTATCCTTTAGAAGTGGCAGGAAAATCAAGCTGTTCCTCAGCGCTGGCTCATCTACCTGTGGCTCTGACATGATCATATGAAGTGATATTAATGAAATTTTTATAATCTAGATCATTGTTTTTTGCTCTTTCTTATGAGGAACTTAATCTGTTCTGTTCTAGCTCTTCCTTTTCATAGCAAGTGAGTCATAGGAGACGGGGGAGGAGTGGGGACTGTGACAAAGACTTGAGAGTGAGGTCTCAAGGTGACATTCTCCAGAATGGTTGAAGAATTAGGCCAATTCACTGGACTTTGCTGTTTAATAAAAAGAACACCAGACCAGGAATCAAGAGCTGTGGTTTAAAAGAAGTGATATAGAATAATGTCAATTCCTCTCACTTTGTAACTACTTAGCTTTTAAAATTACTTAAAACTTCTTAGTACTTTCATTCTTAATTGTTTGCTTAACAAGCTGTAATAGCTGCTGTAAAAATTCTGATATAATCTTTGAAAATAAAACAGCACATAGTAATAATAATTTTTTTTGAATAACAGAAATGAAGATGTTATAACAGTTATTGCTTATTTTGTATGTGTCTGGGATTGCAATAAATGACTGACATGGGTAATTGAAAATAACTGAAATGTTAAGTGAGCAACATTCTAGATATATATGACAATATTTATTTGGTTACAGATTAAAATATAAAGTAAAAACTTTTATAAATTTTATATTTTTATTATATAAAATAAAATTATAAATTTTAGATTTAAAATTTTTAATATATCTATCATGAAATAAAAAAATTTTATATGTCACCCTACTTATTTAACTTCTGTGCAGAGTACATCATGTGAAATGTCAGGCAGGATGAAGCACAAGCTGGAATTAAGCTGGAATCAAGATTGATGGGAGAAGTATCAATAATCTCAGATATGCAGATGACACCACCCTTATGGCAAAAAGTAAAGAGGAACTGAAGAGCCTCTTGATGAAAGTAAAAGAGAAGAGTGAAAAAGCTGCTTAAAACTCAACATTCAAAAAACGAAGATCATGGCATTTGGTCCCATCACTTCATGGCAAATAGATGGAGAAACAATGGAAACAGTGACAGACTTTATTTTCTTGGGCTCCAAAATCACTGCAATTGGTGACGGTAGCCATGAAATTAAAAGACACTTGCTCCTTGTAAGAAAATCTATGACCAAACTAGATAGCTTATTAAAAAGTAGAGACATTATTTGCCAACAAAAGTCCACATAGTCAAAGCTCTAGTTTTTCCAGTAGTCATGTATGGATGTGAGAGATGGACAATAAAAAAAGCTAATCATATTAAAAAGCAGAGACATTACTTTGCCGACTAAGGTCCGTCTAGTCAAGGCTATGGTTTTTCCAGTGGTCATGTATGGATGTGAGAGTTGGACTGTGAAGAAGGCTGAGCGCTGAAGAATTGATGCTTTTGAACCGTGGTGTTGGAGAAGACTCTTGAGAGTCCCTTGGACTGCAAGGAGATCCAACCAGTCCATTCTGAAGGAGATAAGCCCTGGGATTTCTTTGGAAGGAATGATGCTAAAGCTGAAACTCCAGTACTTTGGCCACCTCATGCAAAGAGTTCACTCATTGGAAAAGACTCTGATGCTGGGAGGGATTAGGGGCAGGAGGAGAAAGAGACGACAGAAGATGAGATGGCTGGATGGCATCACTGACTGGAAGGACATGAGTTTTGGTAAACTCCAGGAGTTGGTGATGGACAGGGAGGCCTGGTGTGCTGTGATTCATGGGGTCGCAAAGAGTCGGACATGACTGAGCGAGTGAACTGAACTGAACTGAAGCACTGAAGTATTGATCCTTTTGAGCTGTTGTCTTCAGAGTCCCTTGGACTCCAAGGAGAGCAAACCAATCAATCCTAAAGGAAATCAGTCCTGAATATTAATAGGAAGGACTGATGTGGAAGCTGAAGCTCCAACACTTTGGCCACCTGATGTTAAGAATTGACTTATTGGAAAAGACCCTGATGCTAGGAAAGATTGAAAGCAGGAGGAGAGGGGATGACAGAGGATGAGACGGACATGAGTTTGAGCAAGTTCTGGGAGTTGATGATGGATAAGGAAGCCTGGCATGCTGTAGTCCATGGGGTCGCAAAGAATTGGACTTGACTGAGCCACTGACTTGAAGTGCCAGGAACTGAAATAAAGGTTTATATTTTGTTATTTACTTTCACAGGCTTTTGACATGTCCTATAGTTGTCTCAATTTACAGATGAGGATGTTGAAGATTGCTCAACCATTGCTTTGATCTCATGTTATTGTAGCAGAAACAATTTGAGGCACCTCATTATGTTAGCCCTTGTTGTTGAATATCATTAGTCATTCAGTCATATCTGACCCTTTGCTCAGTCGTGTATCTTTGTGTGTATATATATATATATATATATATTTTTTTTTTTTTACATGTCGGAGAAGGCAATGGCACCCCACTCCAGTACTCTTGCCTGGAAAATCCCATGGATGGAGGAGCCTGGTAGGCTTCAGTCCATGGGGTCGCTAAGTCGGACACGACTGAGCAACTTCACTTTCACCTTTCGCTTTCATGCATTGGAGAAGGAAATGGCAACCCACTCCAGTGTTCTTGCCTGGAGAATCCCAGGGACGGGGGAGCCTGGTGGGCTGCCATCTATGGGGTCACACACAGTCGGACACGACTGAAGTGACTTAGCAAAAGCAATATTTTACATGTATATATATATATATATCTTTACGTGTATATATATATATATATATCTTTGTGGATGTTGGTGTATGTGTGTGTGTGTATATATATATATATATATATATATTTCATGAGTCTTTGCATTTCTTTGCCATGGGGATGGTCTTGATCCCTGTCTCCTGTACAGTGTCACGAACCTCATTCCATAGGTCATCAAGCACTCTATCTATCAGATCTAGACCCTTAAATCTATTTCTCAGTTCCACTGTATAATCATAAGGGATTTGATTGAGGTCACATCTGAATGGTCTAGTGGTGTTGCCCACTTTCTTCAATTTAAGTCTGAATTTGGCAATAAAGAGTTCATGATCTGAGCCACAGTCAGCTCCCGGTCTTGTCTTTGTTGACTGTATAGTGCTTCTCCATCTTTGGCTGCAAGGAATATAATCAATCTGATTTCGGTGTTGACCATCTGGTGATGTCCCTGTGTAGAGTCTTCTCTTGTGTTGTTGGAAGAGGGTGTTTGCTATGACCAGTGCATTTTCTTGGTAAAACTCTATTAGTCTTTGGCCTGCTTCATTCTGCATTCCAAGGCCAAATTTGCCTGTTACTCCAGGTGTTTCTTGACTTCCTACTTTTGCATTCCAGTCCCCTATAATGAAAAGGACATCTTTTTTTGGGTGTTAGTTCTACAAGGTCTTGTAGGTCTTCATAAAACCGTTCAACTTCAGCTTCTTCAGCATTACTGGTTGGGGCATAGATTTGGATAATTGTGATATTGAACGTTTTGCCTTGGAGATGAACAGAGATCATTCTGTCGTTTTTGAGATTGCATCCAAGTACTGCATTTCGGACTCTTTTGTTGACCATGATGGCTACTCCATTTCTTCTGAGGGATTCCTGCCCGCAGTAGTAGATATAATAATCATCTGAGTTAAATTCACCCATTCCAGTCCATTTTAGTTTGCTCAATAACCTCAGATATGCAGATGACACCACCCTTATGGCAGAAAGTGAAGAGGAGCTAAAAAGCCTTTTGATGAAAGTGAAAGAGGAGAGTGAAAAAGTTGGCTTAAAGCTCAACATTCAGAAAACGAACATCATTGCATCTGGCCCCATCACTTCATGGGAAATAGATGGGGAAACAGTAGAAACAGTGTCAGACTTTGTTTTCTTGGGTTTCAAAATCACTGCAGGTGGTGACTGCAGTCCTGAAATTAAAAGACGCTTACTCCTTGGAGAAAAGTTATGACCAACCTAGATAGCATATTCAAAAGCAGAGACATTACTTTGGTGACTAAGGTCCGTCTAGTCAAGGGTATGGTTTTTCCTGTGGTCATGTATGGATGTGAGAGTTGGACTGTGAAGAAGGCTGAGCACCGAAGAATTGATGCTTTTGAACTGTGGTGTTGGAGAAGACTCTTGAGAGTCCCTTGGACTGCAAGGAGATCCAACCAGTCCATTCTGAAGGAGATCAACCGTGGGATTTCTTTGGAAGGAATGATGCTAAAACTGAAGCTCCAGTTCTTTGGCCACCTCTTGTGAAGAGTCGACTCATTGGAAAAGACCCTGATGTTGGGAGGAATTGAAGGCAGGAGGAGAAGGGGACGACTGAGGATGAGATGGCTGGATGGCATCACGGACTCAATGGACACGAGTCTGAGTGAACTCCAGGAGTTGGTGATGGACAGGGAGGCCTGGCGTACTGCGATTCATGGGGTCGCAAAGAGTCGGACACGACTGAGCGACTGAACTGAACTGAAGTCTTTGAAGTCTCATGAACTATATAGCCCATCAGACTCCTCTGTCCATGGAACTCTCCAGGCAAGAATACTAGAGTGGGTAGCCATTCCTTTCTCCAGGGAATCTTCCTGACTCAGGGATTGAACCCAGATCTCCTGCATTGCAGGTGGATTCTTTACCATCTGCTCCACCTGGGAAGACCATGTTAGCCTTTATTCAGCCATTATTCTCTCCACCCATTCAAATTACAGATGTTTGTTTTTCCCTCTCTTTCTTGCTTAATTGCACCGTGAAAATGTTTGCCCTCCAGTTACAGTTATACTGTAAGCCTGATGTTTACCTCATCCAGGACAATATTCCCTAACACTCCTTTCTTCTGGGAGCATTCTTTTTTTTATTTTTAATTTTTAATTGGAGGATAATTGCTTTACAATGTTGCATTGGTTTCTGCAATACAACAACTTGAATCAGCCATAAGTATATGTATATCCCATCCCTCTTGAACCTCCCTCTCACACCCCACTCCATCCCACCCCTCTCTATTTGCAGAGAGCACTGGGATGAACTCCCTGTGTTGTATGGCGACTTCCCACTAGCTATCTGTTTTGCATATATTAATGTATATGTTTCGATGCTACCCTCTCAATTCCTCCCACCCTCTCCTCCCCCCACTGTGTCCACCACTCTGTTCTCTGTGTCTGCATCTCTATTCCTGCTCTGCAGATAGGTTCATCAGTACTATTCTTCCAGATTCCTTACATATGCATTAATGTATGATATTTGTTTGTCTCTTTCTGGCATACTTCACTCTGTATAACAGGTTCTAGGTTCATCCACCTCATTAGAACTGACACAAATTTGTTCCTTTTTATGGCTGAATAATATTTCACTGTACATATATAATACAACTTCTTTATCCATTCATCAGTCAATGGATATCTAGATTGCTTACGTGTCCTGTCTATTGTAAATTATGATGCTATGAACATTGGGGTACTTGTGTCTTTTTTAATTGTGGTTTTCTCAAGGTATATGCCCAGAAAGGGGATTGCTGTGTCACATGGTAGTTTTATTTCTAGTTTTTTAAGGAAATTGTTTAGGAGCACTCTTCATTCTAGAAGGAATGTTATGGAATGGTAATGCAAGGACCACCAGAATCTGTTCTGGAATCACCAGACACCAGCACTAATGGTCTCAATGCCCCTAGAAGGAGAAGAAGTGTGCAAGACTATACCAGCTCTGATCCTTACCTACAGCCCTATTTTCCATACTAAAAGCATAAGGCTTCTTCCAGCTTCCCAGGGAAGAAGGCATAGTCTTAGCATTAGCTTGCAATGGCCATTTTGCCTGCAAAGTAATGAAGCTACTCCTCTCTGCTTCTCCAAAGTACTGTCTCCATATTTCTATTTGGCACTGGTGAATAGAGGTCGGGTTTCTCAGCAACATTTTTATACCACATTATATGTCATCAAGACTAATTCAAAGGAATAACTGTATGTTTAAGGAGGTCTCTTATTCCAATGCACTGTTTATTCCTGAAGAGGGCCGTTGTCCCTGCTCCCTGCCATATAGTCAGAGGACAGGTTGCAAGTAGATTTTTAGAATACTTTTTATTCCTAGATAAAAATTGTAAAGTTTACTTTAGAGTAAGTTCAGTCACTTCAGTCACTCAGTCATGTGCGACTCTTTGGGACCCCTTGAATCACAGCATGCCAGGCCTCCCCGTCCATCAACAACTCCTGGAGTTCACTCAGAATCACATCCATCGAGTCAGTGATGCCATCCAGGCATCTCATCCTCTGTCGTCCCCTTCTCCCCTTTGCATGAGGTGGCCAAAGTACTGGAGTTTCAGCTTTAGCATCATTCTTTCCAGAGAAATCCCAGGACGGATCTCTTCAGAATTGACTGGCTGGATCTCCTTGCAGTCCAAGGGACTCTCAAGAGTCTTCTCCAACACCACACTTCAAAAGCATCAATTCTTCGGCGCTCAGCCTTTCTTCACAGTCTGACTCTCACATCCATACATGACCACTGGAAAAACCATAGCCTTGACTAGACGGACCTTAGTCGGCAAAGTAATGTCTCTGCTTTTGAAAATGCTATCTAGGTTGGTCATAACTTTTCTTCCAATGAGTAAGCGTCTTTCAATTTCATGGCTGCAGTCACCATCTGCAGTGATTTTGGAGCCCCCAAAAATAAACTCTGACAGTGTTTCCACTGTTTCCCCATCTATTTCCCATGAAGTGATGGGGCCAGATGCCATGATCTTCGTTTTCTGAATGTTGAGCTTTAAGCCAACTTTTTCACTCTCCTCTTTCACTTTCATCAAGAGGCTTTTGAGTTCCTCTTCACTTTCTGCCATAAAGGTGGTGTCATCTGCATATCTGAGGTTATTGATCTTTCTCCCTGCAATCTTGATTCCAGCTTGTGTTTCTTCCAGTCCAGCGTTTCTCATGATGTTCTCTGCATATAAGTTAAATAAGCAGGGTGACAATATACAGCCTTGATGTATTTCTTTCCCTATTTGGAACCAGTCTGTTGTTCCATGTCCAGTTCTAACTGTGCTTTCTGGCCTGCATACAGATTTCTCCAGAGGCAAATAAGGTGGTCTGGTATTCCCATCTCTCTCAGAATTTTCCACAGTTTATTGTGATGATTCCAGCTTGTGTTTCTTCCAGTCCAGCGTTTCTCATGATGTACTCTGCATAGAAGTTAAATAAGCAGGGTGACAATATACAGCCTTGACATACTCCTTTTCCTATTTGGAACCAG
This sequence comes from Aepyceros melampus, assembly GCA_006408695.1. Lineage (NCBI taxonomy): Eukaryota > Metazoa > Chordata > Mammalia > Artiodactyla > Bovidae > Aepyceros > Aepyceros melampus. The sequence goes on along the minus strand of SJXQ01008060.1, from coordinate 140,327 downwards.
TCTGTTGTTCCACGTTCAGTTCGAACTGTTGCTTCCTGGCCTGCATACAGATTTCTCAAGAGGCAGGTCAGGAGTTCTGGTATTCCCATCTCTTTCAGAATTTTCCACAGTTTATTGTGATCCACACAGTCAAAGGCTTTGGCATAGTGAATAAAGCAGAAATAGATGTTTTACTGGAACTCTCTTGCTTTTTCCATGATCCAACGGATGTTGGCAATTTGATCTCTGGTTCCTCTACCTTTTCTAAAACCAGCTTGAACATCAGGAAGTTCACAGTTCACGTATTACTGAAGCCTGGCTTGGAGATTTTGAGCATTACTTTACTATGTTAATAACGAAGCATAGAACAAGGAAAGTTGAGCTCTTGTTCTTTACATTCAGGTATTCTGGATTAACTGGTCTCTATCTAGTGAGATATCCAGTGATTAAAGGAAGCACTTAATCCCTTAGAACTATAAATATAAGTATTTAAATGGGGCTTCGTTAGTGGTTCAGTGGTAAAGAAACTACTTGCCATTGCAAAAGATGAGGGTTCGATCCCTAGTCAGGGAAGATCACCTGTAGGAATAATGGCAACCCACTCCAGTATTCTTGCCTGGAGAACCCTAAGGACAAAGGAGCCTGGCAGGCTACAGTCCATGTAGTCGCAAGGAGTCAGACACGACTGAGCAACTAACACACAAACACACAATGTAAATAATATTTAAGAAAAGCAGTTAAACTAAGCATCTCTTTAAAAAACAAGTAAATAAAACCCAGCTTTAGGGCTTCCCTGGGGCCTCAATGGTAGAGTCCACCTGCCAATACAGGAGATGTGAGTTCAATCCCTGATCCAGGAAGACCCCACGTGCCACAACTACTGAGACTGTGCTCTAGAGCTCGCGCTCCACAACAAGAGAAGCCACTGCATTGAGAAGGCCGCTCGCTGCAACTGGACAAAACCCACGCAGCAACGAAGACCCAGTGCGGTCAAAAATTAATAATAACAGCTTTAACTCTTTTCAGGTGGAGCTTGAAAATGCAGAAGAATCACTGGAGGGTCTTATTAAAATGAAATTCTTAAGCCTGGGCAGGGCCCTGAAAGTCTGAAAGTTTCTTACAAGCTTCCTGGGAGCACAGGCACTGTGGGCCTGTGGACCATGCAGAGTAGCTTAAGTGTCAAAAGGCCTATTTCCCAACTCCCTCGGTTACCAAAGGAAAGCCTCCTCGGAGTGGTGTAAGAAGCAGCGGCTGGTTCTAACAGCTCTAAGGAACAAAGTGAACCTTAGCCTACCAACTACTTCTTCATAATGGAGAGAAGATCAAGGGAGAAGCAATACATTAAAAAAAAATTTTTTATAAAGTTCTCTGCCAGCCTCTCTTTCTGTCTTCCATTTCGTTTTGTCATAGAAGGGAGGAAAACCTTAAGCCAGGATCCTCAGTATGACTCTCTCCTGGTTTCCAGTTCAAGGAAACCACCCAGGACTCCTCTCTGGCTCTTCTTCCTTGAAATAGATATATCAACAGAATGACTATTCTGTGAAATAATAAAGTTTCTAATCATTCTTCTAATTTTCTTTCAAAAGAAAAAAAAAAAAAAGGATCTTCTTGGATGATATGATTATTTTCCCCTTCGTAACACTTAAATTTGAATGGAACACTTCACTGAGAAAGGGACAGGTGAGTAAAACCCTAAAGAAAGGGAAGCAGCAAACTCAGCACAGATCTGTGAGCAAAGCATTTCTGGAAAGGGAGTCAGAGAGTCAGGGCAAAGGTCGTGGGGTTGAAGTGCACGCAGCCCCGGGTGAGAAGGGAAACCTCTGAATGGAAATAGGGTCATGGTGATGATGGAGGAAGACAGGCGCACCCCATGAGGCCCCAGGCTTTTCTGCTGAGTGTTCTGGGCAGTCTCTGGGGGCCCAGACTAGAAGAGAATGACTACTGAGTCAGAACGTTATGAATAGGGTAACAACGTTCAGATTTCTAACAGGATCAGACCGGCTGCTGAGCTAGAAACCGACTGTGAGCTCTATATGGACACACACAAAGAATGGCGGAGCCAGGATCTCCCACGCCTGGCGCTTCCGAGTTTTCTTCAGAAGGGTGCAATGTTGTCAGTGGACTTGTGGGAAAATCCAGAACTAGGATGATAGGCTGTCATTGCCATGAAGCTTTAATACTGAACTCCTGGTATCTGACTCTGCTATTCACATTCAGCCCCAAGTTCTAAATGCTGATAAGAACATCTAAAATTTCTCATGTACCAACATGGAAAAAGAGAAAAACACACAAGATTCTTCCCTTCCGAATGCTGTTGCTGGCGTTAACAGTACTGCTTTCTATAAAGTTTAAAATGTCACTCGTCTCTCACAAGCCTAAGAATACTTTTCTAAGATCTTAATCCAAAATGCGTTTTGTTAAAGGTATGCATCACTCTGACCCAGTAATTTCACTTCTGAGATTGTATCCAATGAAAACGATCCTAAACAGGAAAATAAATTTTAATCACAGAAATATTCACCATACTTTATTTCCAATGGCAAAAAACAGAAGCAATTTAAATTTCCAACAACAGATAAACAATTATATTATTTATATATAAAATATTAAATGTTACAAATGCATGTGTGTGTATATGTGTCTCTATATATATACACACATACATATATGTGTGTGTGTGTGTATATATCCATCCTCTGGCTAGAATATTATACAGCCATTAAAAATGATACCACACATACACAAAAAATGACATCTCAACAAGACAAAATTGCATATTATGATTATAACTTATAAAATGCCCCTCATACACACAGAAGGAGAAAACACTGTGCATGGGAAAAAGAAAGCTGGCAGCAAACACATCAAAGTATTGACAGAAACTGTACTGAACTACGTAATTCAACTTATACTTGCCAATTTTTACACACAACCATGCATTTTATTTACAGGTATTTTTTTTTACAACTCTAAATATTAGAGCCATACATCCTGGAATGTGAAGTCAAGAGGACCTTACAAAGCATTACTACGAACAAAGCTAGTGGAGGTGATGGAATTCCAGTGGAGCTATTTCAAATCCTGAAAGATGATGCTGTGAAAGTGCTTCACTCAATATGCCAGCAAATTTGGAAAACTCAGCACTGCCCACAGGACTGGAAAAGGTCAGTTTTCATTCCAATCTCAAAGAAAGGCAATGCCAAAGAATGCTCAAGCTACTGCACAATTACACTCATCTCACACGCTAGTAAAGGAATGCTCAAAATTCTCCAAGCCAGGCTTCAGCAATACGTGAATTGTGAACTTCCTGATGTTCAAGCTGGTTTCAGAAAAGGCAGAGGAACCAGAGATCAAATTGTCAACATTAGCTGGATCATGGAAAAAGCAAGAGAGTTCCAGTAAAGCATCTATTTCTGCTTTATTGACTATGCCAAAGCCTTTGTGTGGATCACAATAAACTGTGGAAAATTCTGAAAGAGATGGGAATACCAGAACTCCTGACCTGCCTCTTGAGAAATCTGTATGCAGGCCAGGAAGCAACAGTTCGAACTGGACGTGGAACAACAGACTGGTTCCAAATAGGAAAAGGAGTACGTCAAGGCTGTATATTGTTACCCTGCTTATTTAACTTACATACAGAGTACATCATGAGAAACGCTGGACTGGAAGAAACACAAGCTGGAATCAAGATTGGTGGGAGAAATATCAATAACCTCAGATATGCAGATGACACCACCCTTATGGCAGAAAGTAAAGAGGAACTCAAAAGCCTCTTGATGAAAGTGAAAGAGGAGAGTTCAAAAGCATCGATTTTGGAGCCCCCGAAAATTAAGTCTGTCACTGTTTCCATTTTTTCCCCATTTGTTTGCCATGAAGTGATGTGAACAGATGCCATGATCTTAGTTTTCTGAATGTTGAGCTTTAAGCCAGCTCTTTCACTGCCCTCTTTCTCTTTCATCAAGAAGGTTTTTAGTTCTTCTTCACTTTCTCCTGTAAGTGTGGTATCATCTGTATATCTGAGGTTATTGATATTTCTCTCGGCAATCTTGATTCCAGCTTCAGCTTCATCCATTCCAGCATTTCTCATGATATAATCTGCATATAAGTTAAATAATATCTAGCCAATAAAAAGAAGCTCTTTATCTGAAACCACCTGACACTTCTCTTCTCTGGACTTTTTTTTTTTTTTTGCTTTTTCTCAGTTTGGAATTAATTCTCTTTACTCCTCCTGGGTATTATACTTCTTGTGTGTCCCAAAATCTCAGCTTTGTTTTTCTTTCAATAAGCAAGTCTGATCCAGAAACTAAAAGGTCAACATCTTAAACAAACCTTTCTCTTTTTTTCCTTCAATACATTCTGACAATTTTATTATCTTTTTTCTTATCCAATATAAAAGGATCTGTCTCCTAACGGCAGCTCTGAAGTGTGCAGGTGCTTGATGAATCATGCCTGGTGAAACTTATTTTCAAGGGTCAATCTAAATAAATTAATATAATGTTACTTCTCCAGGAAGTCAAACAAAGGGACAAGTGTAGCTGTCAATAGCACCATCCTAGGTGAATAGCTAATAGCTGTAACATCATATATTCCCTTAGCATTCTGTTCTACTTAGCAAATTGAACCAAGATACATACTTATAATCAATATAGTATGAGGAAGGTAATAATGACCAAGTAAATGGTGAGACTAACTACATTACTTTTGTCTTGTGTGTATTCAAATATTTATGCATGTGATTAATTTTCAGATGATGGTAGCTAAATATAATTTGTAGATTTTTCTCCAAAATATTTCTGTAGCTAAATACAAATTAAATTTCTGTATTCTCACATCTCCCTCTAGTTAATTTCACCTATCCCTTCTTAGAAAAGATCTGTCCTTCTCCAAATTTCCCTGCATCCTTTCAAATAGTCAGGGGAATCTGACTTGTTCTGGCTATGGGTTTTGAGAATAAGCAACATGGGTCCCTTTTGGATTTTTTGAGTACCTCTCCCATTCTTTCTTTTTCTGCATAGGTGACAGTGGAAGATACCTTTTCCAGACGATGTGACTACAAGACAGCAATACCTCCATCATCTTGAATCTGATTGATACTTGGCTCAGATAGCCTACCAACCTACACTGTACATATAACATAAGTACAAAGCAACTCAGTTTGGGGGATTGATTTATTATCAACATTTCTATCTCTTATACTATATTCCCTTAAAGCTGGTAAATTAAGAATATATTAAATTTACACTGTAACCCAACTCGCTTTCTACCTAAGAAATTGGTATTATGAAGAATATTTTTATCTTCATATAAAAATTTTAGTTCTGCTAACTCCTCCAAACTTATCTTTCATTTTTTATTATGGTCTTCTAAGCCATGAAATTAAAAGACACAACTGTAACCCAACTCTCTTTCTACCTAAGAAATTGGTATTATGAAGAATATTTTTATCTTCATATAAAAATTTTAGTTCTGCTAACTCCTCCAAACTTATCTTTCATTTTTTATTATGGTCTTCTAAGCCATGAAATTAAAAGACACTTACTCATTGGAAGGAAAGTTATGACTAACCTCAGTTCAGTTCAGTTGCTCAGTCGTGTTCAACTCTTTGCAACCCCATGAATCACAGCACACCAGGCCTCCCTGTCCATCACCGACTCCCGGAGTTCACTCAGACTCACGTCCATTGAGTCAGTGATCCCATCCAGCCATCTAATCCTCTGTTGTCCCCTTCTCCTCCTGCCCCCAATCCCTCCCAGCATTAGAGTCTTTTCCAATGAGTCAACTTTTCGCATGAGGTGGCCAAAGTACTATTAAAAAGCAGACACATTACTTTGCCAACAATGGTCCATCTTGTCAAAGCTATGGTTTTTCCTGTGGTCATGTATGGATGTGAGAGTTGGGCTGTGAAGAGAGCTGAGTGCCGAAGAATTGATGCTTTTGAACTGTGGTGTTGGAGAAGACTCTTGAGAGTCCCTTGGACTGCAAGGAGATCCAACCAGTCCATTCTGAAGGAGATCAACCCTGGGTGTTCATTGGAAGGACTGATGCTGAAGCTGAAACTCCAGTACTTTGGCCACCTCATGCAAAGAGTTGACTCATTGGAAAAGACCCTGATGCTGGTAGGGATTGGGGGCAGGAGGAGAAGGGGATGACAGAGGATGAGATGGCTGCATGGCATCACTGACTCGATGGACCTAAGTTTGAGTGAACTCCCGGAGTTGGTGATGGACAGGGAAGCCTGGCGTGCTGTGATTCACGGGGTCGCAAAGAGTCAGCTGCAGTCCATGGGGTCGCCAAGAGTCGGATACGACAGCAACTTCACTTACACTTTTCTGCATTGGAGAAGGAAATGGCAACCCACTCCAGTGTTCTTGCCTGGAGAACCCCACAGACGAGGGAGCCTGGTAGGCTGCCGTCTATGGGGTCGCACAGAGTCAGACATAACTGAAGCGACTTAGCAGCAGCAGCAGCAGCAGCAAAGAGTCAGACATGACTGAAGTGAAGTGAAACATTAAAGTAATGGATCCCCCTTACTCTCATCTTTTTATTTTCAATATAAATCTCCCAGAGCATCACCTCTAGGTACACTGTATCAAGCCAGAATATATTAATGATAGCAAGTATGTACTGAGTGGTTATCCACACACTGTGTGAAATACTGCACCCAGGTTACGTCATTTAATCGTCACAACACTCCATGATGCAGGTACTTTAGAAAAGGAAGCAGAGGTGTGTGAGTAATGCCGGAGTCACACAGAACCAGCTCCTCCCTCATCCTGCCTTTTCATCACTCCTCTGTTCCCCCACACTCCCTACCAACACCCTAAGCTTCCAAAAGTGTTCAGCAGCATCCCTGGGCAGCTTAGCTTCATAATAAAACTCAAATAAATCCAGCCATTGCCCTAAGTCCTTCTATAAGTCAAAAGCTACATCTCGAAAGTGAGAGCCACATTGGCCACAGATGTGTTTTGCATAGATCTGTGTTTTGAAAAATCTGAATCAGTCAACATTTTTTAAATTAGCATGAACTGCGCACAAAAATGCAAATGTTTAGTTTCTCTTGAAAACTCAATGATGTGACAACAACAGGTCCAACAAAGCGTGCATCTCCTGAAGCTGAATCCCCAGTTAGCCACAGGCTCCTCCAGGCCCAGGTGTCCCAGGTGTCCTCTACTTGACTCTCCCCAGCTCCCTTTACCCTTTTATGGAAACTGTCTAGACCCCAAGCATCGAGCTGGTGACTTCCACCAAAAACTTTAAGCGGTGATATAAAAGCCACAGCAGTGGTCACATGCCACTTTTACTTCATGCTGTGCTATGCTTAGTTGCTCAGTCATGTCTGACGCTTTGCGACCCCATGGACTGTAGCCCACCAGGCTCCTCTGACCATGGGGATTCTCCAGGCAGGAATACTGGAGTGGGTTGTCATGTCCTTTTCCAGGGGATCTTCCCAATCCACAGATCGAACCCAGGTCTCCCGCATTGCGGGCAGATTCTTTACCAGCTGAACCACCGGGGAAGCCCTTCTTCATGCTAAGTTCTGCAAACTCTTCTTCTGAGAGATGCTAGCAACTAAATGGCCTATTAACAGATCTAAACCACAGGGTAAGTGGCAGCAGCAATCCTGCAAAAGCCCAGGCCAACACACTTTCGGTTACTGAATTACTGGATCAACTTGTCCCGTGATTCTTTTGCAGCCCAAATATTTCTTTAGGATTAATTACAATGAAGACGTCTTGACAAGGTCCTGGATCTCAAACTAGAAAGTTTTCTGATGATGAGACCAATAAGTTTAGTGATGGGGCAAATTGGTGAGTAAACACTCTTTTTTTTTTTAATGTAAAGTTTCAGCTCTGGTTAGCTCCTGACATTATGAATTTTACATGCTAAGATAATTGCAGTATCTATCTTCTTTTATTCTCTAAGTAGCCATTTGAAATCCATATTTTTACGGTAATGTAATCCATTAGGGAAAGAACTAGAAAGTGCATTGAGGGATCAATCTCTTCCTGGAAGGAATATAGACTAAATGACCTTCTCTATCTCTAATGTCTCTGATACATTAGTCTATTGCTCCCAACATAAACCATGAAAATATCTTCCCACCATTCCAGAACAAAAAGAATAGGACATAAAGGAAGGTACAGAGACCCTAAGCCCCTTAGTCCCTTGGAACTAAGTTCATGTTTCATAAACTTCCGTTACTGCCATGTTTATGGGGGGACTGAGAAATGACAGAGGGTGTATGTGTGTGGGGGTGGGGGAGGGGGTTGGTACATATCATGTCATTCACTGCTTTCAATATTTTAAATTTAGTTTCGCTTCTTTTAATAAATTTGAAACAATACTAAAGAACTTTTTAAATAACAGAGAGAAATCCACAGTGATGAATGATTCTATGAGGTAAATAATTCATAAGATTCACTGATCACTGGAACAGAAGATATCAATAAGGCTTCTATTTTGTAACAGAAGCTATTGTGCTAAATATGAACAATATTATTTATGAATTACAAAAGCAGACTGTACTTGATAATAATGTTAATTGAAGGTTGAAGGGAGAAACAACAGCTTTTGCTTCCTAGGGGAGAAAACTCAAAAGCATATGATAACTGTCATTAAAAAAAAATACCTGGCAAAGCTTCTCTATCACAGAATAACTATTTTCTCAAAAGGCTATGTAGTAGACTAGTAACAGAATCCAAAAGTACACTTACATTTAATCTCATAATGAAAGAAATCAAGAACTATTATTTCATTAAAAATGAAAAACTAGTTAAAAAGCAACTCATTCCAAATCTTGCCTACCTTCTCATAGATATAATATTAAATGTCTCTAAAAAGTCTAACATTCAATTCTATTGCTTTAATTTTTCCTAGTTTTATTTTTTCAGTAATTTGTTCTAACTTCCCCTCCCCCACACTGAAAGCTCTTCAAATAAAGTCTCATCAGAGTTAACTCTTTTAGAGAAATTCAGATGATGGAGTTGAGATACACCAACTAAACAAGTATTTCAAGAAAAAGTCATAGTCTAAAGATTACTTTTTCACTGTTAAAGAAGACAGTGATTTCATAGCCAGCATTTTCACTGGCATTTTTTTTAATATATTACAGCAGTTTTGAATTAAAAAAGCAAATATATATATACACATATCCAACAAACCTGACCACTCCATGCACAATAGAGATTGCACAGTAAACTCCAGTTGTGTTTGATCATGCAGTCTAAGATCCTGAACTGGGCCATGATTGCCTAGAGCGCAGCCTGCGCGTCTTCTCTGACTCAGCTCCTGTTCCCGGAGCTCTGCAGTGATGCGACCGGCAAGGAGGATCTACCCCTCCCTTTCCTGTCCAAGCGGCAATAGCTCACGGGCAGAACACCACCATCTTCCGAAAGATGCTACGTTCACTCTGTTACACCAAGGACAGTCTCTTCCGAAAGGTCTTATTCTATATTTATGATCACTTGCTTTTTGAAAAGATTACTGTTTTTTCCTTCTTTCTGGATATCACAGGCTCACATTTATACATTCAATGAAATCACAACTTGGGAAAAATGGCATAATCAATCATGCCAGACTACATCCACGACAAGCCAGCTCCCGACACTAGGTTGAGGCAGCATCAACCTACTTATCTGACCATCTCTTTCTTGTTTAAAAAAAAAAAAAGGCCTAGACCTTTAATAAAACAAATATCATTTCAACTGCTGCTTACAAATGAATGAACAGGAGCTAACAGCTTAACTTTTGAGCCTCAATTCATTTGGCTGTAAAATGAAGACTTTCAACACCTGCTTTCATGAGGTTTTCAGTATGAAATAACATAGTATCTGTATCATACTTGAAACAGTATCTAACAGACACCTAATAAATGATTGCTGTTGTTCAATCGCTCAGTCGTGTCCGACTCTTTGTGACCCCACAGATTGTAGCCCACCAGGCTTCTCTGTCCATGGGACTGTCCAGGTAAGAATACTGGAGTAGGATGCCATCTCCTTCCTCAAAATGATTACTACTATTCTTAAGATGGTCTTCCTTCCTGTCTCAATTAGAATTCTACTTCTCATATCTTATACTATCCCTAGATGATGTTATCCTTCATGATTTTCATTATGAATTACTTCCAAACCTCTCTTCAACCCTACCCTCTCTCCCAAGCTCCAAATCTAAGTGTCTGAATTCTCACTAAGTACATGCACCTACAAACCTTTAGACCACATATCCAAAATGGAACTGGTCTTCCCTTTCACAACCTGTCCCTTTGCATAAAGGTGCATCATAAGTTCCCCTGGTCAGGCAAACAGTAACCAGAGTCCTCCCAACTCCCTCTTCCTTACTTCTCATGTACGGTGACCAACTCCTAGCACTTTGACTAAAATCTATAGTGAATCTGTCGCTTTTCCATTCCCACTATCACTGCCTATATTGAGACCCTCATCAGCTTGCTCCTGGACTTCCACAAGTGGCTCCAGCTGATCTCCCAAACATTCTTTCTCACTGCTTCTGGGATCTTCTGAGATCTTGCCCACAGAGTACCACCTAAAGAATCTTTGAAAAAGCCTTCAATGCAAATAAGTTCAAAAAGCTAGGTGAAATAAAGTTGCAAGGTTATTCAGAGTCTAAGTAGGAAGGTCAGATTCAAAGGCCTGTGGGAAGGCTTATTTTTAACCAGTTCTTTAAAATCTTTAGCTGGTTTGTCTTCTCTCTTTCCTTAATTGGCGGTGCTCCCTAAGGTTTTAACCCTGGCCCTCTTTTCTTTCCTCATCCTTTCTCCTATGAGCTCATCTTATTCCCCAAACTATAATTATAGTCAATGTTGTTTTAATTGACCTTTGCCTAACACACTTGCTGGACAAACCAGAATTCTCAAGTCCCACTGTATGAAGGCTGGCTGGTCCCATGGCAAGCTCACCTGCCATGCTTGGGAAATTTTTTTCTAGCCACTTAACTTCTGCTCCCACCAAATGAGACATGCTTAACACAGTTTATTTTTACACAAATCTCTAAATCAGTTTTACTTTTGGTTCATTATGTAGCTTAGACAATATGGAAACTGATAAAATATGAATAAAACTGAGAGTTTTTTCTATGAAAATGTGAAAGCTTTGAAAAGACCCAATAAAGGCTAGTGTTCACTTCTATATTTTTCTCTTCCCTGGTCTTGTACATTTTTCTCCAGTAAGATACTAGAACCTTTACCTTGCTGGAGTCATGGGGTATATTCAGAAACTAAGGCTGTTCCTTCTGCCAGAACATTCTTCTTTCTATCTAACTAATACGACATAGCTTGAACACAATCTTCCCAGGAAGATTTTCCCTGATCCCTACACTAGGGGAGGTCTGCCTGCTGTATATACTCAGAGCTCTCCACTCTTCTCTTACAATACCGTAACTCACAGCACTCTATTATAATTCCTTGTTCACTCGTTCCCACTTCCCACTATCCAAATACATCCATGAATGCAGCAACCAGATCGTGTCTGTACTCTTTCACTGCTGCATCCCCAGTGCCTGGCATTTAGAAAGTATTAGTCGCTCAGTCATGTCCAATTCTTTGTGACCCCACGGACTAGAGTCTGGCAGGCTCCTTAGTCCATGGAATTCTCCAGGCAAGAATAGTGGAGTGGGTAGTCATTCCCTTTTCCAGGGGAATATTCCAAAACCAGGAATCAAAACCAGGGATCAAACCCAGGTCTTCCACATTACAGTGGAAGTGCAGGAGCCACCAAGGAAGCCCATTTAGAAGGTACTCAACAAGTATTTGTTGAATGAGTATGGAATATGGAAAGACAGTTCTAAGTACAACAGGAATCTTTGGCACTAGAAGCAGTAAACTATCTAAACTATTTAGATAGTTTTGTGTTGGAGTCTAAGGGGGTCATTATCACCACTTGAGGGCCAAACACAAATTGTGCCTTTCCTCCAATGATCTCACTAAGCTGTCGGTGCAGATCTCTAGCAAAACCCCTATATCCCTACACCATATACTGTATCCCCATCTTGCTGCTGCTGCTAAGTCACTTTAGTTGTGTCTGACTCTGTGCGATCCATAGACAGCAGCCCACCAGGCTCCGCCGTCCCTGGGATTCTCCAGGCAAGAACACTGGAGTGGGTTGCCATTTCCTTCTCCAATGCATGAAAGTCAAAAGTGAAAGTGAAGTCACTGAGTCGTGTCCAACTCTCCGCGACCCCATGGACTGCAACCCACCAGGCTCCTCCGTCCATGGCATTTTCCAGGCAGGAGTAATTGAGATTCTAAAATATTCTGAAAGCAGCTGGGGGTTGGGGGGGGGATGAGCTGTGAGGAAGGGTTTCAGGTACTTGATTTTCAGAAGTTCTCAGGTGATGTTTAATAGTTAAGAACCACTAAACAAAAGTTCATACTCAAAGAAAAGAACTTAGAAACTAAAGAAACAGCTGTAATCAAGATTTAACAAATCATTCTTAAACACAGTGTGTAACTTAATAATAATAGTGCAGCAATACTAATTGCCTTGTTTTTGATTATTGTACTGTGATTATTTAAGATGTTTATAGTAGGGAAATCTGGAGGAAGGATACAAAGGAATTCTCTACATTTCCAACCTTCTGTGAGCCTCAAGTTATTTCAAACTGCAATGTTAGTTCGAAAAGGACCATAAACAGTTGCAACCCAGTAGCAAGGAACATCTCTAACTTCCCGGGGCAATCTTGCATATCATCTACCGCTAAAAAGAAAGCACAGTGGACTTCCGTGGGGGTCCAGTGACTAAGAATCTGCCAGTGCAGGGGACATGGGCTTGATTCCACATGCCCCAAGACAACGAAGGCCATGTTCCACAACTACTCAGCCCTCACTCTAGAACCCACGTTCCGCAACAAGAGAAGCCTGTGCACAGAAGCTAAGCATAGCCCCCACTCGCCACAACTCGAGAAAACCCACACTCAGCAACAAAGACCCAGGGCAACCAAAAATAATTCATTAATTAGTTAATTTTAAAAAGAGCACGGCTTCCTGGAGGAATAGCTGATTCTGTGTCTTGGGCAGGAAATATACATAAAAGATAAGCTGAAAAATCATACTGCTACCAAGAAATTTAGGTTCATGTATAAGGGACTCAGGAGAAAGCTTGAAAAGGCTACCACTAGTCAAAACTGGGATAACTGGAGCTATAATAAGAAATGAAACATCTACCAGTGAATACTAGATATGCACAGAATACACACATGGGTCACCTTTGAAAGCCGATCAGAGTACTAATTCATTTCCACAAGGGAAAGAATGAAAAAAAATCATAGTATCATATGATTCCTAGGTATTTTCCCAATATACAGTTTATGTTGTTGTTCAGTCGCTAAGCTGTGTCCGACTCTTTGCAACTCCATGGCCTGCAGCATGCCAGACTTCCCTGTCCTTCACTATTTCCTAGAGTTTGCTCAAATTCCTGCCCACTGAGTTGGTGACACCATCCAACCATCTTATCCTCTGTCATTCCCTTCTCCTCCTTCCATCAATCTTTCCCCGCATCAAGGTCTTTTCCAATGAGTCGGATCTTCACATCAGGTGGCTGAAGTGTTGGAGCTTCAGCATGAGTCCTTCCAATGAATATTCAGGGTTGATCTCCTTTAGAATTGACTGGTTTGATCTCCTTGCTGTCCAAGGGACTCTCAAGGGTTTTCTCCACCACCACAATTAGAAAACATCAATTATTCAGCACTCAGCCTTCTTTATGGTCCATCTCTCACATTCAAACACAGTTTACACTTCTAAAAAATAAGGCAATCTGGACCTATAATCTTATATTTACACTCCCAAAAGTCAAACAGATTTGAGTGTTAAAACATTTTTGCAACTCATTGATAGTGAAATCTGACCTGCCCCAACCTGACACAAATAAATATTCATACATTTTACAGCAGAAATGACTACTCTGATAGCTGCGGGCTATCTCACAACCTGCATCATCACACATTTCTAAAACCTTTCTAAAAACTTCTGAATTCTGAAAAGCTCAAGGATTTTGGATGATGGATTATAGATCTGTAGAAACAACACTGGAAATAAGGGTAACAGGACAGCAAGGAGTTCAGAAGGGAAAAAAAAAGAACAACGGGCAAGAAGATTACAGAGCATAAGCTCATCTCCCAGAACATCTTTTCTATCTACTACAACGAAGGTGAGACAAAGCTTTCTAAGCAAGTATTTAAAATGTGAGCCAGACCTGGAAGGAAGTGCAGGGTTTACATAAACCACGAGACATGGGAAAGGCGTCTCAGGTAAAATGAACATGAACAAACATGAAGACACTTCAGATCCCATGTATCTTCAGGGGACAATAGACCTGCCATTTGCTCTGAACAAATGTTTCATGTGGGTCAATAAGACATCACAAGTGGAAGCACCTACACCTTAAATCTAGCCCAGCCACTCAGCTCTAAATGAACTGCAGGCTTTCTTCAGCAAAATATGTCTTATATATGACCAACCTACTGCTCTGGAGAAAGGATAAGCAGAAACTTAAAATACAGAGAAAGTTCTCTTCCAAACCTTAGTCTTAAAAGACCATTCCTGGGACTCAATAAATTCAGCACATGGCTTCAGCTCAGGAATTTAACACACTGAAGCAACAGAAGAGGCCAGTCATCTGTGTACCATAAGCTGACACTTTAAAGACATAAAGTCATCGGGCTCTCTGGTTGCCAAGAGACAAAAGAGAGGGCTGACAAAATTTTCAAGCTGTCTATCAATCTGCCATTGAACTGTTTGCCATTTAGCTAATGGAACACAAACTATTTCCATCTAGGTGAAACTAGTAAATCTCAATCAAAGTAGAGACTTCTTGAAATTTTTTTCTTCCTTCTACTAAAGCTGTTATGATCATATTAACACACAATCCATTAAATTTCTATCTTCCCCTTTTGGATGTGTAACCTTGATGAAGTTAATTAAGCTCCCTGTACCTCTATTTCTACATGCTTAAAATGGATATAATAATAGTAGACATGTCATGGAGTTGTTTTGAGGAGTAAACAAGGTAAATGATCAGTATTATGGTAGTTAGTAGGAGTTCAGGGTTCTCTCTGAAAACCCTAAAACATTTTCTGAAGTCTGCTTTGCTTCACTGTATGTTGCCGCTGCTGCTGCTGCTAAGTCGCTTCAGTCGCGTCCGACTCTGTGCAACCCCACAGACGGCAGCCCACCAGGCTCCTCCGTCCCTGGGATTCTTCAGGCAAGAACACTGGAGTGGGTTGCCATTTCCTTCTCCAATGCATGAAAGTCAAAAGTGAAAGTGAAGTCACTCAGTCATGTCTGACTCTCCGCGACCCCATGGACTGCAGCCCACCAGGCTCCTCCATCCATGGGATTTTCCAGGCAAGAGTACTAGAGTGGGGTGCCATTGCCTTCTCCGGTATGTGTCTAGGAAACAGATTTACAGTCTAGCACTTATAAACAGTATATCAAGATGAAATAAACATTAAGGATAATGTAAAGAGCATAAATATCTAAATTATAACAGGAATAAAAAAATTAAAAGGATGTGAACCAAAACTGGAGACAGATACACACTGAATGCTGGAAATCAAAGGACTGCTAACTTTTTATTCTGATACCTATTTTTAGGCAAAATAAATAATAAACTATACAACCCCTTGGAACTTCCCCACATGGCTCAGTGGTAAAGAATCCACCTGCCAATGCAAGAGACAAGGGTTCAATCCCTGGGGGTTGGGAAGATTCCCCTGGAGAAGGAAATAGCAACTCATTCCAGTATTCTTGCCTCGGAAATCCCATGGGCTGAGGAGCCTGGTAGGCTACAGTCCATGGGGTCACAAAAAGGCAGACACAACTGAACAACTAAACACCAGCAGTAGCCTCGATTCCCTATGAGGAATCTGAGACTATGTTGGCAGACAATATATGCAGCTCATCTAAAAAAAAGAAAAAAAAATTCACTTTTCCTAACTTTGCCTATTCAGGGTATCTGTAGAAAAGCAAAACCACACCATAAAGCCCCAGCAGTTTTACAGATTATAAAATAGTAGAGGAAGGAAATGAAACAAAGATTAAATAAATGAAGGCAGCTACAAAACCAGAATACATTAAGATATTTAACAAGGAGAATTACCTGATTTAACTCTTTTTAAAAGGAAAGCTAAAAAAAAATACTGTCACCAATATTACTGTTTCTCAGGGTCCTTGGGTCAATGCTTGTGAGAATTCACAGATACTACAGGTTGACAAAAATTACTTGCTTACAGCTAGCTAGATCGAGCTTTTATAAAAAAACTCAGATTCTTATTACCAAATACACTAGAGGTCCTCTATGGAGAACTGTAATGTCTCAAAAACAGTCAGAATTAGAAAGAAAAGCAGCAAAAATCAGTTCCAAACTCCAAGTTGTGTGTTTCATTCATACAATACATACATCCTTACTCAGAAGCAATGGCAGAGGAAAATCTTAAATGGAAATTTCTGTATAGACTGGCAAGTGCTTATTTTAGTATGACTTTTTCTTCATCTTTCGGTGGGTTTCCTCTTTTATCATTCTCTCACTCTGCCTCTGCCATCCTGTTCGCTCTGCCTGCAACATTCTGCCACCACCTGCTTCAGAAATTTTTGCGTGTCCTTTAAGACTCTACTCAAGGGCCACCATCTTCCCTCCATAAAAACTCGAAAGGTTGAGGTTCAGAGAGCCTCCAGGCTGGTGAACATATGGGGGTTTGGGGAGAGTGGAGCACATGGAGAGGGGATGGAGCCTCCTCCACACTTCCCCCACACCCTGCTCTATATGTCCCTCCTATCTGGCCGCCCGTGCTACATTCTATCATAAAACCCATGGTCCAGTAAGTAGTATGTTTCTCTGAGTTCTGTGAGCCACTCTAGCAAATTAACTGAACTCAAGGAAGTGGTCATTAGAGCCAACAATCTAAGTCAGGAGGTTAGAAACTCAGGTGGCAACCTAGACTTGCAATTGGACGCCGAAGTTGCAGAAGGTAGGGAGGTAGTGAGACGGAAAGGGGGCAGTCTTGAGGGACTGAGCCTTAACCTGGAGGATCTGATTCTATATCTGGGTAGACAGCATCTGAATTAAATTGAATTGTAGGACACTCAATTCTCTGATGTCAGAGAATTGCTTGGTGAGGAAAACCCCACCATCACCACCCCCAACACACACAACACCCCTCTGAATTGGTATCAGAATTTTACACAGAATTTGCCCATTTCATCTAAACTGTCAAATTCACTGGCATAAAGTTATTCAAATATTCCCTTTTTTATCTTTTTAATGTCTGTGGGCTCTGAATGGTGCCCCTCTTTTAATCCTGACGTGAACACTTTGTGTTTTTCCTCTTCATTCATTTATCCTGTGAATTGATTTCTGACATTCAAAATCCTTTTCATGGGTTACCAAAAGATGCCAGTCTTATCTGCTGTCAATTCAAAGCCAACAAGAAAAGACGAACTCTTTGCCTGTCAAATCCATGCCAAACACATCACTGGAGTTTATAGAAATCAAGCAGTATTCATTTTCTAAGCCATGTGTTTTTGGGTATCCTTATGCTTCTTGAATATATATATATATTTTAGGCTTTATATATCTGCCTTTTTCCTAGAGATCCCACTTGATCCAAACACAATGTTTGAGTAACTTATTTGAAAGTAATAGTTAGATAAAAAGATTATGGTGATCAAATGAAAGACAGCCAAGAATGGCGGCAGTAGCCAAGGATTAAACAAGGAAAAATGATTCTTCTTCCAAGTTCCTCTCCTAAACTGAAGAGAATTTGCATTCCTCCTTGGTCCAGAGCAGATGCAGTTACAGCTGCCATAAATGATGAAGTTCTGTCAGTCTCACTCTCAGCTAGGGATTGCAGTTCTGCGCACACCACTCCAGTATTCTTGCCTGTGAAATCCCACGGACAGAGCAGTCTGGCGGGTTCCAGTCCACGGGGTCACAAAAAGAGTCGGACATGTCTTAGGAACTAAACAATGACATATTTAAAATTTGCTAAGGGGGTAGATTTTTTTATATTAAGTAGGCCTCACACATGTTGCAATAATGCCAACAATAATAAAGAGTGACTTAGTGTTAGTTGCTCAGTTGTTTCCAATTCTGTGCAACCCCATGGACTGACTGTGTAGCCTGTCAGCCTCCTCTGTCCATGGAATTCTCCAAGCAAGAATACTGGAGTAGGTTCCACTCCCTTCTCCAGGGGATCTTTCTGACCCAGGGATCAAACTCAGGTCTCCCATATTGCAGGCAGATTCCTTACCATCTGAGCCACCAGGGAAGTCCCTTAATAAAGAGGGTGGGAGGAAAACTGGAGAGGTAAGGAATATGTTTATGGCCTTGATGGTGGGAATTGTTTCATAGCTGTATAACATCCTCAAATTCACTGAGTATATACATTAAATATATACCGCATTTTACATGTCATTTGTACCTCGATAAAGGGGTTTTCTAAAAAAAGAAATGGAGACATCTAAAATATTCAGACTCTGAAGTGTTTGTACATCTAAAAATATTACAACTGCAGGACTTTTAAAGATGCTACTCCTGGACCTCTGTGTAAACAGCTTTATCTCTAAGTCAACTAGAGAAGATAAGATTTTCTATTCGCTCTTAGTGACACTGTCTCTACTTAGAAAGCACAAAAGAAATCTATTCACCACCTTCTTCCAGATTCATACCCACTTTTTTAGGTCCCTTGGTAAACAGAGCTTAAGACAAGGGGTCCAAACTAAGCATCACTGCCCAGAGGAAAATGTCACTTCTCCATACTTGTAATTGCCCTTAAGGGCATCAGTGTTCTCAAAGCTTCCCTTAATCCTTTGAATTCAAATCAGTCTCTCTTGAGAAGCCGATCAACCTTGA
Organism: Aepyceros melampus; assembly: GCA_006408695.1. Taxonomy (NCBI): domain Eukaryota; kingdom Metazoa; phylum Chordata; class Mammalia; order Artiodactyla; family Bovidae; genus Aepyceros; species Aepyceros melampus. Next base: position 121,491 of record SJXQ01008060.1, on the reverse strand, counting down.
TGACGCTCTCTGCATCTCTTCACTGGTCTCAGTCTGACTCTATGAGTAGCTTTTTGCTCCTTGTGCAATATCACTTTCACTGACTTCAAGAAATCGTGCTTCTTTTGCAGAATTGGCAGTTGGACTCTGGTTATTAGTTCAGATTGTCTTTGTAGCATACTGTCCAAAGGATCTCACAAATCAGTGACATCAAAAGACAAGATGGATTCAATGGATAGACAGAACAGCTGTTGGTGTTAAATGAGAAGGGTGTGTAAAGAGAAATTATCTGTTTCATGATTAGTTTATTATGATTTATGTTAGAATGATTTCTTAAATCCTTCACAATGTATACTTTGGTAAAGAAGACATTTTTTTTCTTTCTCTGTTAACTTTTCCTATTCTTGATGAAGAGTCAATATAAACAAATGATTATAAGACGCAAGTGAAATCATTTTAATGGCTATTTGCTCAAAGAAAATATGCCTTCCTGGAACTGACATGAAACAAATGATTTTTATAATAAGTCTGAAAAAGTAACAACAATAGTTTTGATATAACCAGGGCTCTATCACTTTAAAATATTTAACTTTTCATTAAAGTATAACAACAACAGAAAGTATAACATACATACAAAAAAGTACACCTATTACTGTCAAATTGTAAAGTGCTCTTTTGACATAATGTTTACTTATTTGAAAAGAATATTATTTTGTTATACTAATGACATATAGAAATACATTTGATTATATAAAGAAAATGATTATAATTTTAAGCTTGAAATATTCACTAATTTACATTTAAATTTTCTCCCCATATTTTTATTATTTTCTTTATGTTGATTTCAATTTGGTCACAACAATTCTGAAATCAGGCTGGTCCAAGAACCCAGACCTTGAACGTCATTTTGTTTTGTTCTTCTCAAACTCAGAAGATCACCATGGGACTTTTTAAAAAGTGAAGGTTTGGGGGTCTCATCCCCAAGGATTCTGATTCATTAACATAATGATGGGGACAAGAACCTGTAGTTTGAAAGGTGGTCCAAGGGATTCTAATGATCATCCAGATTTGTCTGATTTAAATTCCTACCAAAGCAGGAATCCTCTCTGTAAGTCTGTAAAACAGAAGGTCATCCCACCTCTGTGAGAAACACATTCAATTTCAGTTAACTTCTAATTTAACAAAAATTATTCTTCTGAATTCTGGAAATTGGCCCGTGTGTCTATCTGCTGATCCTAGTTCTGCTCATCATAGCCACACAAAACAAATCTAATCTCTCTTGAATATCTTTGTACAGTGCTTCTTAAGAGTTTCTTTTCCTCTATTTATAAAATTGATTTTATATACATATATTTCCCTTATAAGCAGAGGAGGGTTCTATAATGTATATTAAATAAAAAAATAAATAAACTGAAAACAATTTCCTAAAAGCATCATAATAAAGATCTGATTTAATCTGGGTACCCAGAGTACTTCCTCTCCATCACATTTACTAAGTATTTAATGTTTCCAGAAGTCAGTATGTAGAACCCAAAAGAGAAAATAGGTCTCACTGATCTAGCTAACGCAAATTCTTTTTTTCCAATGACGTTTCAAAATTTAATTTCAATGACTTTTTAAAATTTCATTTTATTTTTTTGGCCATGCCACACAACACATGGAATCTTAGTTCCTCAACCAGGGATGAAACCGGAGCCCCCTGCCTTGGAAGCAGAGAGTCTTAACCACTAGACCACCAGGGAAGTCCCAACACAAATTCTTTTAAATATAGAATTTTTAGGAAAACACTAGGAATTAAAAACATCTAGATATCTCAAGGTTAAAAAAAAAAAAAAGACTATTAATCCCCGAGATCATTCTAGCTACCTAATATTTAAGGATACCTCCATTCTGAGTAAGGAAAAAAATCAAGTGGTTCTTAAGAATATTAGTCCTGTCAAGATCTATTAAAGATTAATGAGGTGAACCAATGAGTGTAAGTCAAGCGACTACGTCTTCATTAGGTTATAAAAAGGAAAACGAATTTGTGGGATTATAAACAGACTACGTACATATCACCACCACTCATAACTATGCCAGGTGTCTATTCAGAACAGAGATAAGCCACTAGGGGAAAAGGCAATAAGTAACCAAGTCTGAATGAAGAACACGCCCAGTATCAAACAAAAGGAAGGCTCCACAGTAGCTGGCCTAAGGGAAAAAAGAAATAGGCTCTTTAACTCACCTTTTTTGATTACAGTGTTTATGATCCACCTAAAAACTTTCCCCAAAATAGATGAATATTTCAGAAATATCCAATTTGGGTTCTAACTTCATTCTCTTGTTCACAAATCTACACAGTGCAATTCTTTCCATGTTACTAGATATCCAGAAAAAAGAGGACTTCTAAAAAACAATTTCCATCACACTAACTTCTTAAACCTATAGTACAGAAATCAACTCATCTTCAGATTATCTTAGAGGTACAAAAGGCTATCTTCCAGATTTTTTTGTGAAATTTAATTATCTGCATAACTCAATTTTTTTTTAAGAATATGACAACTTAAAGTAAAAAATTATTTTGGTGGAAGCAATCCAAAACTGAGCTTTTGAGTGAAGACGTCTTCCTGCTTCAAACCAACAGAATATATAGATAGCTCATAATATTTTTAAGGCATTTAATGCCTTATGGTCAATTAAAATTAAATAAATACTAGGACAATCTAAGTCCAATATCCTTTCATTTTACTAATGTAATCACATCAACCAGAGAGAAAAACAAGTGCCTACCATATGGTCTTTCTGTAACAGAAAATAGCTGCATTTGATAACAGCGTCTGTGCATCTCCATTCAGCACGGCCCATACTTAAATCAGCATGTTGTTAAATATAATAAGATGATGGGTCCCTTCACAAAGGAAAGAACAAAAGAAATTGAATATCACGCTTGTATCAGATTCTGTGACCTAAAGAAATGAGGAAAGGGTTAGAGATTCTGTAAGCAAGGCACAAGGTCTTCATGAAATGTTTCCTTTGGAAGGAATGAATGCTACAAAACACCAACAATGTGTAGAGAGATCTTAGACCTGGGCACCCAGCTCGAAGCTATACATGACAGCTAGAGAGGGGTCCCACTCTATACCTCCAATTCTAGACTTCTGTTGCTGCCACACTTCCTAATTCCAACAGGCTATACTTTTCACCCTAACTTGCAGTGTAAAGCTTCTGCTATACAATGGTGTTCTGTCATTTAGATTCAGGTATGTGAAGGAACACACATTTCAAGTTAAATAACAGTGTTATGTTATATTGTACTATCAGTAGCCTACAATGAATCTAGCTGACATTAAAGAAGACATATGTTTTCTTTAAAAATGTCTAAGTATTGTTTTGTGTAACGTGTATCCTTTTCAAAAAATGTCTAAGTATTATTTTAAGCAATGTAGCTTTGCAGAAACCAGATTTTGACAAGACTGATAATATATTACCTATTTAAATCCGTAAATGCTATCTTTTTCATTGCAACTTTGGAATTAAAACAAAAAGAGAAATTCCGAAAATAATACTATTCCAGTATACTCCCCACCCAGAATGAACAACTGTTAACATTTTGCCATCGTCAAAGTTGTGATCATTTTTAAACTTGAAATGAAATGTTCATGACATCAAAAATATGAAAAACATAAAGAGCATTCCTATACTAAGGAAACCTCAGACATACAGTTGGCCCATTGTATCTGAAGGTATTGCATCTGTGCATTCAAACAATGAAGAAAGATATTCAGAAAAAAATTTTCCAGAAGGTTCTAAAAAGAAAATCTGAATGTGCTGTACACCAGCCACTATTTATATACCACTTACATTGTATGAGGTGCTATAAGTAATTGAGACAGGATTTAAAGTATAAAGGAGGATGTTAAGGGCATATGCAAATACCACCCCATTTTATATAAGGAACCTGAGCATCCAAGGATTCTGGGGTCCACAAGGTGGGGGATCCTGGAACTAATGCCCTGTGGATACAGAGGGATGACTGTATTTCCCTTTTATAGTTTTGCCACCCATCTGATTCCCCTCCCATTAAGTCTGTTAATTACCAGTATCTTACCTTAGCGCAAATTACTTCACACATTTATACTACACATTGCCTTGGTTACCGTTACTTGGTTACCAGCTTCCCAAAGGTAAGAAAGATGTGAGCAGCCATCCTAATGGAAATGGAGGTCTGAGGAAGACCCTACATCTCACACTACATCTTGTTGTATAATCTAAATTAAGAATTCACATACTGCACACCTACATGTAAACTCAAGCACATTTTGGAAATTTTCCTTAAGTCTTCATTCATTCATTTGAAAAAATATTTGAAGCCTACAACGTGCTAGATTCCTTTCCAGGCACAAGAAAATACCAGGTGAACCAAACAAACTGTACTCTTAACACTTACATACATCATCTGTCCAGACTCATAAGCAGATCAGATGGACAAGCAGGTCAGATGGAGAGTAAGTGATGTGGAGGAAAAGTGAAGCGAGGAAGGAGGCAGGCGGTGTCATGGGGAGCAGGGAGGGGAGATTCTCCCCGAAGGTGACTTCTGAGCAAATCTGGAGGAGACAAGGAGGTAGGCCCTGCAGACACCAGGGGACAGTGTTCTGAGGAAGCAGTACCCAGTGGGAAGGCTCTGGGGCACACCAGGATGGCAAGGGTGGGGTGAAGTGGGGAGCATTCGGGAGGTGAGCTCAGGAAGGGCAGGGCAGGAGAGTCTGTCCAGGGCTCTGCAGGTGCTCTGAGAACCTTGCCTTTTCATCCTGAGAGCGATGAGATGCCACTAGAAGAATCAGAACAAATGAGTGCCAGGACCTGACTTCTGAAAGGTCCATCAGATGACTGTGGGGACAGACCACAGGCAGGCGAGGTGGGCTAGGCTGAGGGGCCGGAGGCAGTCAGATCTGCATGAGAAGCACCAGAGAGAAAAAGGGAGCAAAGATTGCTCTGGAGCCACTGGGCTGGGAGGGTGGGGCTGCTATTGCTTAAGATGAGGAAGACTGTGGACGGAGTCAAAGAGCAGATGGGGAAGCTGGGCAGCGGGAGGGGCTGGAGAGGAGGAGGAATTTGGTTTGGGATGTGGCTTCTTAGCACGGGAGTGGGCAGGTCAGTTGGATGGGGGATCACGAATTCAAGGGCAAAGTCAGGGTGGACACACACACACAAATACCTGTGTATATATGTATGTATATGAATGACCAGCTTATACTTGATATTGAAAACTGTGAAACTAAGTCTGGAAAGAAGAAGAGAGGGTCAAATTGAGCCTTAAGGTATATGAAGACTTGGCAGGTCAAGAGGCCAAGGAAACTTCCAGGACTGAGAAGGAGGGAACAGAGAGGCAGGAGGACCGTCAAGACAGTACAGTGTGCTGGAGTCTAAGATAACTGTTAATAAAAACTAAAGCCATTTCTGCACATTCATTATTTCGACACATTTACTGAGCACCTATATGCACCACACGCTAGAAACAAACATGGTCCCAGTTTTCATGGGACTTGCAATCCACAGGAATATATATAAATAAACTAGTAAGTGATCTTCCGGATAAAGCTCAGGGTGTTGGAGGATAAGGCATTGGGGCCAACTAACCCAGTTTTGAAAGGTCAGGGGAGGGCTTTTCTGAGGAAGTGATGTTTAAGAAAAGATCAGAATGAGAGTAAAAATCAGCCAGGGAGGGGTGGCAATGGAGGAGGGGAGAATGGAAGGAAGCCTGGGGAAAAAACAGGATTTATAAGGACCTGAAAGGAAGAGAGAGAGATTGTCATGCCCTGGCTGTTGTACAGTCACTCAGTCATGTCCAACTCTTTGTGACCCTATGGACTGTAAGCCCTCCAGATTCCTCTGTCCATGGGATTTCCCAAGCAAGAATACTGGAGTAGGCTGCCATTTCCTCCTCCAGGGGATTTTCTCAACCCAGGGATCAAACCCACATCTCCTGCATTGGCAGGCAGGTTCTTTATCACGGAGCCACCAGCCTTGGAGGGAATTGGAAATCATTCAGCAAAGGAAGCACAGAGAGGTCACAGATGAGTAGGAGAAGGCGGGCCAGAAGTCCTCTAAGACTGTTCTCAGGAGTCTGAGCCTTCTTCCAAAGGCAGTGGGAAGCCAGAAAACTGTTTTAGGTCAGGGAATGCAATGATCAGCTTTCTATTTCAGGAGGAGTCCTCTGGCTACAGAGGCAGGTCAGAGCTGGAAGGGGGCAAGGCAGAGAGCCTGGGACACTAGCTAGGAAGCCTGGTCGGTGATTCATCACCATCACAGAGATGCCACTGACCTGAGCTCAGGGAGTGGCAGCAGGACCTGGAATGTAGACTCAACAAGACTTTGACAGGAGGGAGGAGGAGAGAGTGGGGTTAGAGACGGTAGGCTGGGTTTTGAGCTGGACAGAAGCAGGGCTAGCCCTTAAAAGAAGAAGTCAGGGAGAGGGCAGGATATTGGTTAGAGTAGAATCTGTTGAATTTCAAAAGCATCAGCCTATCTCCCAAAACAGCTTTTGGGTAAATAGGCAATTGGCTACCTAGGTCTAGAGAGTAGCCATACCATCTGAGATAGAGCTGTAAACCAGGAATCACGGGCATGTAGATTAATGCCCTGGAAGAGTGTAAAATGAAACCCAGGGAGAGAGAAAAGAGGAGTGGAAAGGCCTGGCTCCAGTAAAAACCAACAGGAAAGAGGCAGCAGAGGAAGAAGCAGCCTAAAGAGAGAGAGAAAGAGAGATGGACAGAGGGAGAGCCCGAGAAGGAGCAGGGAAGCCTGGGATGAAAGTGGGCCGTGTTCAGAAAGAAGAGCAAAAGCGCAAATTTTTACATGAATGAATTCCTGCCAAGAAAATGCCTTACTTTATTATTTACACACTGTTCCAAAACCAACTAACAAACATTTTTCATCAGCTTACAGTAACTTTTAGTCACAGAATCATCTTAGTCTAGGTGAAGAGGCAAGGCATAAAATGAACTAAGTTAATTTGCATGAGTAAATAAGATTGTTCTAATAATAGTGAAAGTGCTACACACTTGGACAACCCCGTAGACTAGAGATTAAAAATGAAGTAACTGTTAGAAATGGGAAAACCAATATGACCTAGAAAAGCTTTGCCTAAAAAGAAAAGAAAGAGAAAAAAAAAGAAGTTGAGCCATAAAGAAGAAACACTATGTGGTATTTAAAACAAAAAAAAGGTAATACCACAGAAGATTCAGGAGTCTATACAAAGTAATTTTGTGAGTAAAGTTATTCAAGGCTAGGTATCACAGATCAGCCTATACACGTCTGCATAACACACACACACCAAAGAAACCCTTATCTGGCTCAGAGTGAATGAATTTTGAAATATAGATCTTTAGATGTTCAAATACATCTCTCTTGACAACTATGCTATCCTTATTGTATCATGTTGGATATATTTTATTAAAGTGTCACAATTCTTTATTGGAAAAGGATTGTTTGTTATTTGTTTGTTCTTTACCTTTTCAATATACTCTTGGGAGGAGGGGGTATGCCTCCACTTATTCACATAGCAACACAATTAAATTCTAAACATTAAACAAGAAACTTTGTTTTTCAAACAAAGCAACAGACCTTACTCATAGCAGGTAGAGTCAGTCAGTTAGATAAGGCATAAGACAGGGACTCCTTTAATTCCCTACATTGATTTCTCCTGTGCTGGAAAGTTAATTTTTGGCCAATACCATTAATATTAAGATATATACTCTCATTTCTTGGTTAAGTAAAAACACACACAAATTTATTATTCAAATACACATTTTAGGAGTGTGGCTATTGTTTTTTTTCTTTGTTAGTTTTTTAGCTAGTGATTTTTAAAATTTTAAAAAGAATAACAGTACTATTCCAGGATGTAATTCTTCTAACAAAATTAAGCACAAAAATTAAGTGTGGTACTCAAAAACTTAAATATCTATCAGCCCAAAGTTGATACCCAAAGTATTTCAATGGCAACTCTCTTTTTATTAAATATACACAAGATTTAATATGCACGGGAGTATGAGACAACTAAACAGACAGTAATTATACAACTTCCCCCCCATCCTGAGATTTTAAAATGTTTTCTGACAACACTGAGCCCCTTTATATTTGCTTCCATATAGAATCTAAACAAACTATCTGCCTATTGTTTAAAAAGCCAAACAACACCTGAGTGTAATATCAAACCCAACTACTGTATATAGTCTCTAAATGAGCAAAATACAGACAATACAGTATTTCCTTGGCTCTCAAACTAGAAATACTATGGTTACATCAGCAGTAAGGTCTAAATGAAAACAAATTTCACCACCCTTAAAAGATATATAACTGTCATTGTTAATAAAAGCCAAGTTTGCAACTGGAAACTGCCTTCTAGCCAAGGACAAGATGTGTCTATTACAAATTCTTGGTTTCTGGGGCATCCTTTAAATGACAAAAAAAAAAAAAAAAAAAATTCAAATAACATTAGTTCTTGCAAATATAACGCAAAATAGCATGCTAATTAAAGTCTTCAGGAGTCAATGACAAAGAAGGTTCAAGACCACAGTACCTATCATTATGGAGCAACAATACACATTAAGCAATCACTAGGCCTTCCAAAAGGCGTTATTATGGTTCACCATGATCAGAGGATTGTGGTGTTATACTTAATCACGTTTTTACCTGGAAGCAGGTGTTTGCAGGTGTCGAAAAGTAAAACACTGTTTCTAACTGTAAACCTATACTGTAGTTCTAATCAACTGTATAGTAATGGCACACTGATCTAGCTCACAGTGATTTCCGTATAAACTTTCTAATCCAGTACGAGGTCAACTGCATGAAACAAGCTCCTCTGCTGCTTTACCAACAAAAACGTAACTTGAGTCATTTTCATCAAAATGCCAAAACTCACACACTTAGAACTAGACCCAGTTTCAATGACCAGAAAGTTAAAATGTAACACAAGGCACAAAATAACCCATAAGAGTGATGTCTCATTGGGAGATGTTATTGTTATCTAAAGTAATTGTCAACCTTTCCATAAAAACATAGGCATCTCAAAAGCAAAGTCTAAAGGAACCTAATTACAGAAACCATCAATAACAAAGTAAACACAAAGAAGCCATTATAGAAACAAACACCAAAAATAAGGAGGAAAAAAGACAAGAGAGGCAAGAGGGCATAGGGGTGCCACCAATACACGGCTTTTCTATTTCTGTCCTGCCTGCTCAAAAAATTTCAGGAAGCCTGGTGTAAAATCTGGGCCCTTCGGAAGATGCTGGTATGAAGGCAGTATGAGCCACTTGACAGCTCAGGCTGACACTCACAGGACTTCTAAGCAGCGAAAGGAAGAGCATAAACAGAAGAACAGGGAAGGCAGATTTTTAAGGCAGTTGGGACGATAGTTCCATTAAGCCGTTTTCCAAAGCTGTGCCTAAACCGTCCATGGGAAGAGACTTGGTTTTCTACCCAAAGCAGAGATTCACAGCAACAGCAAGCAAGCAGGACCCACATCAGTGTCAGAGAGAAAAAGTGGTCCAGGAGCAATAAGGATTCCAGCTGCCTTCTCTCAATCTCAGAGGGAATCCTGGATACACACATGAAATATACAAAGCCAACCCCAGTCCAGCCCTACTTCAAAACTACCAGAGGATGGGGAGTGAAGGAAAACAAGCTGGTGGTATTCCTTGTCACCTAAAAATGGAGAATTCTGTGGTCTGAGATGATCAAGATTGGGACACTTCAAAGTAAGGAAAATGCCCTTGCAAAAGAATCACTGAAGTGTCTAGAAACAAAACCAGGCAAGGTTTCACCTCCTTACCGGTCAGGCTGGGATGCTCCCACCATTCAGCCCAAAGCCCCAAAAGCCAATCCATCTTCTTAGACCCCCAAGGCAGCTGACCCCCACCCCACACTGGCAAGACAGACACCTCAGAGACACAAGCCACCCAGCTGGGCAGGGATGTCAGCTCTGCGCTTACCTCACAGGTGGGGGACCCGCAGGCCTTGAGCTTGGTGTCACCATCTCCCTCGGGCAGACCAGTCCGACGTGTGGCCATCATTTCATTTCAAATTACAAAGAAGGGACCAACCCTTGGGAGTCCACATTGGGAGGGAAATGCCACCATGCACCAAGAAGGTAAGAATTCCACACCAGGTTCCGAGAGGGTGCAGGGTTGCTGAGACAAATGAAGGTTTCAATGAAGTGCCTTTCAAATGCCCTGATGATTTCTTCCGACTTCAACAGCCTTCACCGTCTTCGTCCATTTCTCCAGACGTAAAAAACAAAGACCAGTCTCCTGTGCAGCTAGTGAGGCCAACTGCAGAAAGCGGTCCCCTTCGTTCCTAGCGCTCAAAGTCCGAGAGCAATGCTAGCGCGTCGTGAAGGCTCTCCCAAAGAGATCTTTCCTAAAGAGGGAAAAGTTAAAGGACATGAACTTTCTCCAGACGCTGACCTTGGCCTTGCCCACGAGTCTACGCCAAGCTCGCCCTTCCAACACTTGGAAAGATAATTCGGTCCATGCTGATGATTCAAAAGATGAAATAATCTTCCCATACAAAATAAGAAAGAAAGGCAGGGGGAAATCTATAAATCAAGGGGAAATGAGAAACATAAGAACGGCACGATGGTTACCTCAAACATGCCCGGACTTTGTGCAGCCGTCAAGAAAAAAACATTCCCCTTTCAAGTGCATTTAAATTCATGTATTTTCTGGGCAAAGGAGAGGGAGCTTATGTTCTTCTGCATCACCCGGATAAGAAGACTTTACAGAAGTTTTGTCCCCACGAGGCTAAAATGGGAGAATACTTTTTCAAAAACACGCCTTGCTCCCCGCCACCTCCCCAGCTCCCTAAAATAAAAACAATAAGTCAGGCTCGGACGCGGCCAGCGGCTCTGCCGGCGTTTCCAGGCAGCCTGGGGGACTTGGGGCGCCCGCCCTCCGCCCTCCGCCCCGACCGGCCGGTGTCCCCAAGGAGGCGGCTGTTTTCCTTGGCCCGCGGCGGGTCTGGGCGGGGACGGCGCGGGGCCGGGCGGAGAGGTGTGCGCAGCGCCGGGAGGGAGTCCCTCTCCGGGGCATTATTCCGAAGCCACAGAAATGAAGCCGCAGCCCCAGCAACTTTTATTTAGTTGCCGCGCCCCAAACTACGCCTCGACACGATCGTCCCGTTTTCCCGGGGCCGCCTAGGGGGAAAAAAATAATTTTTTTTTTTTTTAAAAGAAAACCACCACCCACCTACCACTATTTCCTCCGCCCCTTCCAGAGGCGGATCGGGGAGCGCGATCTCCCGGGAAGGGCGGCCCAAATATGTACTTTCAAAAAAGAGTGGGGAGACCCGAGGGAAAGCCAAAAGCGAGGGGGCTCACCCTCCGCGCCCCGCCTGGCCCGGCTTCCAAGGCGCAGCGGCGAGCGACGGGGACGCGGGCCGGGCGCCGGGCCCAACCGGGGCGCGCTAGGCCGCAGGCTCGGTTAATATTCATGAGAGCACGGGAGGCGCCCCTCCTCCACGGCCGGCCGGCGGGACCCCGGCGCCCGCTGCCGGCCTTTGTGCCCTTCCCTCCTCCCGCCGGCCCTCCCTCGCTCCGCACACGCGGGCGCGGCCCCTCCGCCCCCGCCGGGCCCCGCCACCACTCTCTCCGGCCCCGCGCCAGCGCCCGGGCGGGGTGGCGGGAAGGGAGGGAGCCCGCGGCGAGCCCGGCTCTCCCTCTCCACCCGCCCGCCGGCGCTGCGCCCTGTCCGCCGAGGCGGAAAGTCGAGCAGACACGCACCGGAGCAAGCGCGCCGAGTAGATCCGCACCGGGCCCGGCCGGTCCCCTGGACGGCGCGCACGCCTGGCGCACAGCGGACCAAGCGGGAGGACGAGCCGGCGCTACCAGCCTCCGCCGCGCTCCGAGGCCGCCGCCCCCGGCCGACCGCTCCCAGACACCGCCGCGACCTGCCCCGGCCGGCCCCGGGCTCTCGGCCGCCGCGGGAGGGCGTGGGGCGGGGCGGCGGCCGCCGGACTCTCCCCTCGCCTCACCGGGCCGGGCCGGGGCCGCGCTCGGGCGCCCGCGATCGCCAAGTGACAGAACTGCTCCGCTCCGCAGCCGCGCCGAGCTGTTTCCCGGGGGCGGATTTCTCGCTTCTTCCTCCCTGGATCCACCTCCTCCCACTCCACCTCCTTCCCCTCCCCTCCCCAAGGGAGGCTCTGGGGCTGAATATTTTCTGTCTTGAATAATATGGTCCCGGGAACAGACGCTGAAGCAGGGGGATTAGCCTGGGGCGGGGGTCGGTGGGGGTGCTCGCCAACCCCCTCCCAATTTACGTCGGGACCTACAAGCCCTCACCCGCCCCCAACACCTCCCCAAAAACCAAACATAGAAAACCCTCCCCGCCTTCTCCAATCTCCCGAGCGCTGAGCGGGAGCAGCCAGGAACCTGGGCTTCCTCTGCGAAGGGACCCTGTGCTCGGCGTCAGGGCCGGGGAGGGGGGGAGGATTCTACGGCTAGATACTCAGAATTAGGGGCGGGGGGTGTCAGAGATCACGGATCCCAGACTGCCGGGTACGCGTCCGGGTGAGTTTTTGGCCCCATCTGCCGCGGGAGGGGTGCGATATGGGACTTCAAGATAAGGGAGTGTCCTTTCAACGCCCGACTGCAAAAGGCTTCTCTTTAAGGAGGCTGGGGGCTCGCAGCGAAGCGTTATTCATTCAATCCTTTGCCCTTTTCATATCTTCAAGGCAGCTGAACAATTCGGCGCGGCTAGCGGAACTGGGAGGGAAGGTGGCGGCGCTTCTCCGCCCCGCAGGTCACAGAGGCGCGGGGCCCGGAGCCCTACAGCCGCCCCTCCCCGCCAGATCCCGGGGCTTAGCCCCAGACCCCTGGCGGCTCGCTCCGCCCCGCCGCGCTTCACAACATCTCCCGCTGCAAATGGCCCAATCGGAGGACGCGATGAGAGAACACCAGCCAATCAGAGGTTGCTGACTCAGGCTTCCCTCCACCCTTTGCCCCGCCCCCGCTAGGAAAGCCACAGCCCCTTGGTCTCCCCTTCCCACCCCGCCCCGCTCCGGGGAGGTGGCTCGCGGCTCCAGTCCTCAACCGGCTGCAGTGGAGGAGCCGGCCGTGGCGGCGGGGTTTGTCACCTTGTCACCCTCATCTTCGCCTCCTCCCAGACACGCCTCTCCTCCCTTTCCCAGTCCTCCTGCTGATGCTGTTGAGGGGCATTTTATCTTCACGCGGGTGGGGTGAAAACTACCAGCTTTTGTGTCTGATCGGCCGCCACCACCCTCCTGAGGAAGAAAAAATAAAAAGAACAAAACCAAGAAGCTTTGGGGTCTGCGTACCTTTTCCTTCTTTTTTTTTTAACCACACTCTCCCCATAAGATTTAGAGACAGTTCCCCGCTCCACCCAACCCGCCGTCCACACCCAGCTCGCAGTCCCGAGCCTCCGGTCCTGTTTTTTTTTTGTTGAGAAAAAAATCCAAAACCATTCTCAGGAGCCTGAAAACCTGTGCTGTGGTTTTTTTAGACCTTCCTAAGAGTGGAAGGTGCCAAACATTAGAATATACAGCTAAGTCCTTCGCCTTAATTAGAGGAAGGACTCGTTTTTATATGGCCATGAAATATGCATGGTCTGGACAGCCCCTGACAAAACTAGTCAGCTAATAGCAAAGAAAAAAAGAAAAAAATAAAACAGAAGGAATGCCTGCCAGCCAGTGGGTAATTTACTGAACAGCTCACTGGGCTATAGCAGAATCCAGTTCTGGATACTGTAGAGTAAATGAGGTAGAAGTGAATAGAAAGACAGGGTTCAAGTAATGTACCTCTAGTGGGCTTAAAGAATATGTCCAGAAAGAAAAAAAAAAAAAACAATTTTAAGCACAAAACAGCTTCTTTACGAATGCAAATAGGCATGCTTGGCATAACCTGAGTCTCTCACAGCTGAGGACATCTAGGGTTAAAGTTTTTGTCATGGAAATTTTTTATAAACGTTGATTTTGGAAATAAACGCTTTCAGTTTGGTAAAGGAGACGAAATGTTGGCCATGGAAGGAGATGCGAGAAGAAGGTAAAACACATTTTGGGAATTGTGGGAAAATAACATAATCTAGGGGGTTTCCTAGGTGGCTCAGTGGTAAAGAATCCTCCTGCCAATTCAGGAGACGCAGGTTCAATTCCCGGGTGTAGAAGACCCCTTGGAGGAGGAAATGGCAACCCACCCCAATATTCTTGCATGGAAAATTCCACAGACAGAGAATCCAGGTGGGCTACAGTACATGGGTGACACAGAGCTGGACATGACCGAGCATGCATGCCCACGATGTAATTTAGAAAGCCATTTCTATAGGAGTTAGGTGGGAGGATGGGGATTACAGTCTAGTTTCATCGTTTACCCTGTGATCTAGGGCACAGTTTTACTTCTGTAAAGTACTAGAGCTAACAAGTCACAGTGACTGCTGTCTAGGTAGCACTGCCGGCTGAGTATTCCTCCCAGAGCTTTCAGTGCAGTTCAGTCGCTCAGTTATGTCCTCCCAGAGCTTTACATAAAACTTAATGAGACAGGTACACTGCAGAGCAAGAATTCAAGCCCAGGACATGGGGTCCAGAGTCATGTTTTTCTCTACAACACTATCCTTACTTCTAACGGAAGTTTTAATAATAACAACAGTAGCCAGCATTTACTTAGCTTATCCTGTACTGATCATTGTGTTTGTGTGTAACTGACTTAACCCTACATCTAGAAGCAGTAGGATTCTGTTGTTCTTGCTACCATATGTATCTTTTTAAAATTAATTAATTTATTTGGCTGCACTAGGTCTTAGTTGTGGCATGCAAGTTCTTCCATCTTTATTGCAGCATATGGAAATCTAGTTCTCCGAAAAGGGATTGAACCCAGACTCCCTGCATTGGGAGCTCGAAGTTCTAACTACTGGACCACTAGGGAAGTCCCAACCATATGTACCTTATGTGCATTAGGCTATCTGGATGCAAAAGAAAAAAAGCCCAGAGCTAAGATTTGGGAAACCTGAGTCCTAGTCCTCTCCTGGGATCTCCAGTATGACAGGACCTTCCCACTCTTGTTGGGCTGTTGAGAGCACCAAATGAGACAAATAGACATAAAGGAGTTTTTAAAAGGTAAAAACATTATTCCAATTAAAATATTACTATTTTATTACTATTATAATAATAAACATTACTATAAAATATTACTATTATAAATACATATAAATATATATTTATATTACATAGTAATATAAAATAGTATTATGAAGGAGAGGTTTGTCCTGTTTTCCCAATAGGAACTCTATACTTTTATTTCATTGGCATTTATTAGGAACATATTAACCCAGCTTAAAAAATTAGGTCTATTCCTTTCTAAGGCATGAACAATAACAATACTTTAATAACTGCTTGAGCTCTCATGTAGATGTATTCTGAATAGACCTTGTGGACGCCCTCTAGGCATCTGGGAAGCAGCAGCCTTCTCCTTTCCAAAGGCTGACAGTGTAATTGGTGGAGGATGCAAAAAAGGCTTGGCGTTGTTTTCAGCTGCCCATCCTGGGTGTTTCACTCATTAACACCTCCACCAGAGGGAGGGCAGGAGAAAGGGAAACCAGCCAAACCTAAATCCTGTGGCTACTTGTTAACTGTTCCAGTGAGAGATTTGGTGAAACAATAGGTTTGGGGATCTTTGGAACTGAGGAGACTTGGAATTAATTAACCGTGGGTTTGCACTTGGTGGTACCTTGGTATTCTTTATCCCAAATATCATGGCTAAGCAAGAACTCACAGTAATTCTAGCTTTGTTTACTTTGAAAGGCTGATATTTTCTTCTTTTGAGCATAACTAATAAATGTGTAAATTTCCTAAAATCTAACTTCTGAGAGTCTCCCTTGAAACAGTCCCAGAAATTCCTCACCCCTGCCCCTGCCTCTCATGTCCAACTCTTTGCGACCCCATGGACTGTAGCCTGCCAGGCTCCTCTGTCCATGGAATTTTCTAGGGAAGAATGCTGGAGTGGGTTGCCATTTCCTACTCCAGGGGATCTTCCCATTCCAGAGATCGAACCCGTGTCTATTCTGTCTGTATTGGAAGATGGGTTTTCTTTTCTTTTCTACGACCGGTGCCACCTACAGTTATATTAATAGCAACTCTAAAGACAACCTTGTACACTGTAGTTCTTGCAACATAGGCAAGGCATTCTTAATGATGGGAACTATAACCTCAAAATGTTCAGCTTTGAGTTTGTTAATGACACAATAATATTGTTTTGGTAAATCATCTGTCAAAGCCAAAAATAAAACTATTAATAAATTGTCCTAGCCCCTGATCTAATGTCATTTGGTGATACTCTATGGATGATTTCTACTCTCAAGATGGAAGTTGGCAATTCTAAGAAGCACAAGTGTTTGCCAGCAAATTCCACAGATGAAATGTGTAACTGGGATGAAGCATTTGCAGAACTATATGTCTGAGGCAGTTAAGACCAATGGCCCCCAGAAGATTAAGCCTTTTTTTGGTTTTAGGACTATACTGTATATTTTATTTATTATTCATACAGTAGAAAAAGACACATTATCTACTAATATTTCTTTGAAAAAAGACTTTCAAAAAAAAACAAAAAAAAACACACACACACAAAAAAGACTTTCTTGTTGAATTGAATAACTACAGAGAACTCACCTTTCTGGCAAGGCATTTAACTATTGTAATCAAGGAGAGGCAGTGGTTTTCCACAATAAGTAATTTCTAGAAATTCCCTGGTGGTCCAGTGTATAGGAATCAATACTTTCACTGCCAGGGGCCCAGGTTCAATCCCTGGTGGGGGAATTAAGATCTCAAAAGCCATACCACAGTCAATAATAAAATAAAAATAATAAATAATAATAAAATAGTGAAATAGATCGCCGGTCCAGGTTCAATGAATAAGACAGGGTGCTTAGGGCTGGTGCACTGGGATGACCCTGAGGGATGGGATGGGGAGAGAGGTGGGAGAGAGGGTCAGGATGGGGAACATATGTACACCCATGGCTGATTCATGTGAATGTATGGCAAAGACCACCACAATATTGTAATTAGCCTCCAATTAAAATTTTTAAAAATTAATAATAATAATAATTTCTAAGACTCTCCTTCCTTCATCACTTCTTTTAAGTAGAGTATTTACTAATTTAATGCTCTGCATCTGCTAAATATATGATTTATTATTTCTGTCTGCAAGATCACTATCTTCAATTATTAATTTCTAATCTGTAAGGTATTCATGCTGTTTTATTCAAAGTATATAGTGTGTAGCAAGTGCCACACACAATAGACACACTTGAATAATATCTCTGCCTTCAACTTAACCTGGTCTTTCCTTTCTTTGGACCAATACTCTGCTTGAATGTTTCTTTGTGGTTTGTATGTTTATTTGTTGCTATTAATAAGTTACTTGATCATAAACAATCTTATATTATTACTTGAGGGTGGTTTAGTCACTAAGTCATATCCAACTCTTTGCAACCCCATGGACTATAGCTGGCGAGGCTCCTCTGTCCATGGGATTTTCCAGGCAAGAATACCAGAGTGGGTTGCCATTTCCTTCTCCAAGGAACCTGGTTATTATCTCCGTTTCTACCTAGACTAAACTTCTCTAGGGCCAATTCCTAGGGCATTTGGTTTCTTCAGACCTCCATAATACCTACCACAGCTTTTGCACATTTCACTACAAAATTATTCAAGAAAGGAATGATGATTGTGTGACTATTATTGATAAATATTTATACCTCAAGAATTCCTGTGTTATATGAAAGGAGAGAAGGTTAGCACTCCCCTTGACAAGGATGGAAGAGGCTCTCGGGCCTGACAACACACATACAGTTAAGGCATTGCCACCCACTTCATGGCATCTAACCACTGATTTTTAAAAAAAAAAAAAGAAAAGAAATTCCTGGCCATCCAACAACACTGTGGGTTGCTGGAAGATATATATATGTGTCTGTGTGCACGTGCCTAAAAGGGAAAGTATAAATTACGAGAGGTGCCCACAAGAACACTTGACATGGGCCTCGATTTCCAGAAGTACCACATTTTATCTGTTTACCTGAGTCCACCTCTGGTGACCAAACTGATTTTTTACCACATTACCATGCCAAGAACTCACAAGGACTGGCACTTTGGCACTAATTATAAAGCCCATAGTTTAACCATAATCATGTAGCAGACATTCTCTTCTGGATTCAAATATTTATTTCAGTACCTCCATAACTAAAATTGAGTGGTATGGTATTTATATTCATCAGCATTATGAAGAGTTTATGTCTATATTTTGAGGAAAAAGAATTAAAATGTCCACGTTTTTCTTTTACCCTGAGAATCGTGACTTCCATTTATAAGCATTCCAGTTTTCCTTAAAAATATGAGACCAGTTTTTTAAAGGTTTCCACCCACCCAACTAAATATGAGCTGGAACATCCTGTGAAAATACTGTGCAATCTGGGTAGCAATCCAGAGTCAAACTGGAGAACTGAAATATGTCTTCATCATCTTGGGGAAAAAAAAACTAAATACCAACCATTCCAACTAAGAAACTGTGTTAGCAATTGATTTTGATATTGTAGGCGTGATCCAGAGCAATCAAATCTTTTTCTTCAGAATGAAAACAATATCCTAGCCTTCTCGTTCACCTTCTCAGGGCAGAAGGAGGAGAGACATCTAAAGACCCCACCAATCCTTGACTCAGTGAAACTCATTATCTTTCAAAACTCCCTGGCACTGTAGATCCCACTCCTCTATTCCTATCACTGCCTGCATTCCTTCTAATCCCAAGGTCAGCTAACCAAGGATTCTACTTTCAGATAGGAAACATTTGCATGATGATATAGGGCAATTCACATTTGGGCTTCAGTAGGATAGCTGCAGAAGAAGGCAATGGCAACCCGCTCTAGTACTCTAGCCTGGAAAATCCCAGGGACAGAGGAGCCTGGTGGGCTGCCGTCTATGGAGACCACAGAGTCAGACACGACTGAAGCGACTTAGCAGCAGCAGCAGCAGCAGGATAGCTGCATGCTTGCATCACTTTTCTCCCCAAAGATTTTTCAATTACATTTTAATTTTCTAAAATTGCAACACAGAAAGAAAAAAAATAGATATTGCAAGTAAGAGAGAGCCCAATCTTGTGCCACTTTCTATGAACCCACCCTCTTGCCTTCTTCCAACCTCCTATTGTGGCTCTTTATTGGCTGAATCCACTCAAAAATAATTCAGCCACTGTCTCTCTCTTTCTCTCTCTCTCTCTATATGTGTGTGTATAATAACTGAATTATAAGAAATAAGAAGAAACATTTGGGGAATTCCCTGATGTTCTAGTGGTTAGGACTCCATACTTCAGGGGAAGCAGGGGCCATAGGTTGAATCCCTGGTTAGGAGAACTAAGATCACACATGGGTACAGCAGGGGAAAAAAACAAGAAGAAATATCTGGCAGAAAATAATGAGAAGGATGACAGGCTTTTAAAAAACACTTTAAATATATAAGAAAAAGTCAAAAATGTTAAAATGATTAGATAGGAGATGAAAAATAAGGAGGACAAGTAACCAAAATCCAATTTGGAGAAACCAGTGCATCTAATGAAGTAATGGAACTAAGAAAACTATTAAAAGATGTAATATACCCTCCTGTATCTGTTCTCTCCTTTCATAAAAATAGCATTTTGGCTGGCTACATGGTCAGTAAGCTAGACCTGGTTTCTCAGCCTTCCTTCTCACTAGATGTGGCCCTAAGACTAAATTCAAGCCAATGAATGGTGGGCAGGAATGAGGGTCTGCCACTGTGGAGGTTCCCTTAAAAGACTGAACCTGTGCCTTTCTAGCCCCTTGTCCTCTTCATGATGGCTGAAAAAAAAGAGATTCCCAGATTTAGCAAATAAAGAATGCCCAGTTCAATTTGAATTTCATGTAAAGGAACACATTTTCAGTATATCTCAATTATTGCATGAGAGATACTTGTACTAAAGAATTATTTGTTGTTTATCTACAATTCAAATTAAACAGGGTGACCTATGTTTTACCTGGGAATCTTACAGTAGGTACTGAGAATGTCAGCATATCCTTTGATCCACAGATGGAAGTCACCTGTGGAAGATGCCAGAGGTGTGGCAGGCCTGAATTGACTACCTCTGGATTGCTATTAATACCAGAAACAGACACAGCCTTCCATCTTGCCACTTCTATATATAAGGACCATCATATTTCTAAGATCTTTTTGGTATAGGAGCTTAGCTTTTGTCTAAACTATATGTGAACTTCTTTTGTAATGTTAAAGATTAGAAGGACTTGCCATGTTTCAGGAATTATTAAAAGAGAATATCTACTTGTGGGGAGGGAGAAGTTGTTAAGTGTAGATTATTTTTAAAAAGAAAAGAATCTTAAAAGTGAATTGGCTAAAGCAAGGAGTGATAAATTATAGCCCACAGACTTAATCCAGTCTGCTGCCTGTTTTTTTGGGGAAAAAAAGAAAGAAAATAAAGCTTTATGGGAATACAACCATGGTTATTTGTTTACTTGTCTGTGGCTGCTTCAGCACTTTAATTGCAAGAGACTGTACTGCCTGCAGAGCCTAAAATATTTTCTATCTGGGTCTTTCCAGAAAAAGTTTGCTGACCTCTGATCCAAAGGAAAAACATTACTGACCGCAGAACTCTTCTCAGTATGAATTGATAGGAACAGAGTTTTTAAGAAAAAAGAATGTGACAAAGATGACAATCATGTGAAGTGAAGTGGCGCAGTCATGTCCGACTCTTTGCGACCCCATGGACTGTAGCCTACTACGCTCCTCCATCCATGGAATTTTCTAGGCAAGGTACTGCAGTGGGTTGCCATTTCCTTCGCCAGAGGATCTTCCTGACCCAGGGATCGAACCCAGGTCTCCTGCACTGTAGGCAGATGCTTTACCCTCTGAGCCACCAGGGAAGGACCATCCACATTTAAAAGCAGCAGATGACTTCCCTGGCGGTCCAGTGAAGTGGACCCACTCCACTGGATGTGACGACTCCCCATTCCCAAGGCAGGGGGAATGGGTTTGATCCGCAATTTCCCACATGCCACATGGCTAGCACCACAGCCAAAAAAAAAAAAAAGCTGCAGAAAGACACTTTCAACTATATAAAGATTTGGGAAATACATCACCTTTCCTCAAAACAATTCTCTGATATGATCATGTCATTCACTAAGAGAGGACTTGGAGAAAATATAAAAGGAATGAAACAACTGATTATTCTCATGATTATATAGCATGTACACATTGTAAATCTTGAAAGAAAAGTACTAAAATGGAAAGTAATAATGCTGTCAGTATAATATACTAGAATAAGAATGAGGGTACAAAAAATTGAGAGGTGAAAGGACAAAGAAAGGTGAAACAAGTGTTGATGGTAGTAATTTCCTCAATGGTTATAGGGAGTTATGGAAATAGTATTCTTATGGTATTTAATGTAGAGGTGTTGAGTGACTAAGTAACATAAATCATGTGAAAAGACAAGCCATGAACTAGCAGACGATGTATATTGCTGATATATAACCTACCAAGGATTTATACTGACAGTTTATAAAAAGCCCCTATAAACCAATAAGTAGAATACAAAAAGATAAATAGGGAGTTCACAAAAGAGGAAACACACGTGGCCACTAAAAACGCTCAGTATCACTGGAATCAGGATAATGCAAACTAAAATAGTGAGACCATTTCAAATCCATCAGACTGGCAAAAATAAGTCTGATAACATCAAGTGTTCAAGTGTTGATGAAAACAGAAGCTCTTACACGCTGCAGGTGGGAAATATAAATTCATCAAACCAGCAAATGGCAACTCTGGTTGCTCAGGCCCGCCCCCTGGATTGTCTGCAAAAGCTGTCAGGACTGTTATCTCCACCTTGAGACTCAAAAGGGGTCTCAAGTGTAAGGTGCCTTCATCTCTTTTTCCTATATTAACACCATCCTGTTGCTTGAGACCAAAAGCTTTGAGGCAGGCTTGATTGACTTTGTCTCACACCCTACATCTGACCATCAGTAAACTCTCAGCTCTAACATCAGATCATATACAGCTTCTACTCACCTCCATAGTTCTCACTCAAATCCAAGCCAATCGTCTGCCACCTGAATGAAGATAACAGTCTACAGTGTTGGAGCTTCTGTCCACAGCTTAGGTCTGCTCTCAACACGGGAGCCAGGGTCATCCCTTTTAGGACCTAAGTCAGATCACATCACTTCTTTGCTTAAAACCATCTACTGACTTCCTATTTCACTTGGAAAAAGAGCCCTAGCTTAAAAAAAAATATTTTACTTATTTGGCTGTGCTGGATTTTCACTGTGGAAAGTGAGAGCTAATTCCCTGACCAGGGATAGAACCCAGGCCCCCTGCATTGAGAGCACAGGGTCTTAGCCACTGGACCACCAGGGAAGTCCTCCAAATTCTTACAGTGGTTTACCTTGGTTCTGTTTGATCCACCTCCTGGCTATTGGTTCTAGTGCAGCCACACCCATACCCTTGCTGTTCCTCAAACACACACACACATACACACACACACACACTCCTGCAGCTCACCTGCTGTTTGCACCTGCTGTTCCCACTTTACTAGACAGATCTTTCCTGATCCCCTGCCCCCACTTAAAATAGTATAGTATCCACCCACCCTACCCCAAGCCAACTGCTCTCTCCCCACCCTTTAGACTTTAATTTTTCAAAGCACTAATTGCCACCTGGTGTTTTATATTTTTATTTATTGCATCTCTTCCCAACTTCGAATGTAAACCTCAGAAGTACGGGAAATGTGTCTCTTGTTTATGGCTAAATCCTTGTGCCTTGAACAGACCTGGCTTATACTAGACACCCAATAAAATATGTGTTGGTAAATGAAAAACCATTTTGCCAAGCACATTTAAAAATATAATAGCTAGGAAAACTGAATAGCTACATACTCTGTTCTAGAAAAAAATTTACTTCTATATGTCTCCCCCAGAGAAACTGCCCCTTTTGTATCCAAGTAGAAAGTATAAAGTATCCCTTTCTAAAAAATCAGATATAATGTGTTCTTTGGTAGGTGAAAGATAAAATCAGTTTTATGTAAGCAACACAAGTCTCTTTAGCATGTAAAATGAATATATCAACAAATATCAATTTATATCAAGAGAATTATGTTGAATGAAGAGGTAAGTTGTGAAGAGATGAGCAGTTTGAGTAAATACTATATACCTATGTATCCATATGTGCAACATATATTGTTTATGATAAACACATCTGAATGAAAAGTATAAAAATCATAGAATAATACACATCAACTTCAGAAGGGAAGAAGGAAGGGCAGAAAAGAGGGGTGGCAAGGGTTTAGCTGCAGTATTTTAGTTCTTTAAAAATAAGCTCTGGGTTTCCCTGTAGCTCAGGTGATAAAGAATCTGCCTGCAATGTAGGAGATCTCAGTTCAATTCCTGGGTCAGGAAAATCTCCCGGAGAAGGGATAGGCTACCCACTCCAGTATCCTTGGGCTTTCCTGGTGCCTCAGTTGGTAAAGAATCTGCCTGCAATGTGAGAGACCTGGGTTCAATACCTAGGTTGGAAAGATTACCTGGAAGAGGGCATGGCAACCCACTCTAGTCCTTGCCTGGAGAATCCCCACAGACAGAGGAGCCTGGTGGGCTGTAGTCCACAGGATTGCAAAGAGTCGGACACGATACAACTGAGTGACTAAACACCCAAAATGAGCTCTGAAGACATGTCAGAAACACATTCTACAACATATACAATATATTTAGACATAATATAGTATACAATACAATCTATTTAATCTATTTCCACAACACAACGAAAATCAGAAACTCTTAACAGCATTTGTCTTTGAGGTATGGAATTGAGAATGGGGAATGAGAAGCAGCACACCTTGGTCACCATTTGATCACCGTTTTCCCCTAAAATTATTTATGAGAAAGCATTACTTCCATTTTTTAAATGACAAATTTAACATGCCTTTCTTCAGTCTTTGTCAGGGCAAACTGATAGGAGAATAAAAACACTGAGGACCTGAAAAACAGAATTAACAAGCTTAAAATATGTATCTATCAAACTCCTCTGAAAATAAAAGACTACCTGCCATCAGGGCTCCCAGGAAACAGTGATGAGAACTGATCATATACCAAGCCATGAAGAAGGCTTCAGTACATTCACAAGGTATTAACAGAAACAGCATAAGATAGTTTTTCCATTTTCAGTTGGGAGGATGTACACTATGGGGCAAAGAAAGGAGAATGAAGTCATAAGAGAAACAGAATGGTGATAAGGAGGTAGAGTTGGGAAAGAAGAGATCCTTGCTACTTCTTTCGCTAAAATACACTATAGAAATATTAGGGTCTTGAGGGGACTTCCTTGGTAGTTCAGTGGCTAAGACTCTGTTCCCAATGCAGGAGGCCCGGGGTTAAATCTTTGATCATGGAATTAGATCCCATATGCCACTACTAAGATCCAGAGCAGCCAAATAAATAGTTTTCAAAAGTGGTTCTTGAAAATGAGATTGAGAATATGATTGCATATGTTGAGGGGTGGAGCATGGGGGCAGGAAGGTAAATACATGAATTACAGAAACATGGAAATGGTTAACAGTGGAATGTTTTTGATGGGTATCTTCACCCCAAAAGTGAACTGATCTTTTCACTTTCACCAACATTTTCTTGGGCCATTTCCAAAGGTGCGCATGAAGATCCCATACAGTGAGCCTAGCCACAACAATAGGAAAATTGCAAAACTGAATGGAAAAGTACATGCCCCAGCTCTCCAGCCTGTGAAGCGTCTCATTCAAATTTGTGCTACAGCCAAATTACAACCTGCTACATGTCAGGGACCTCCAGTTTGTTCAAGGACACCCAAACTGCAAAATCTGATTTACTAAAGTTTTTTACTAGTAAATTGAGGAGCATTTTATTTTATTGAGGAATAATTGATGAATACAGCTGTATTTAAAGGGTACAACCTGATGATTTTATATACATAGATGTAGAGTGATTACCAAGATCAAGTTTACTAATTTACTAATTTAATTCATTTTTAAATTTTATTTATTTATTTTGGGCTGCACTAGGTCTTATTGTCGGGCTGGCTTTTCTCCAGTTGCAGAGAGTCAAGGCTACTCTAGTTGTACTGCGTGGGCTTCTCATTGTGGCGGCTTCTCTTATTACAGAGCATGGGCTCCAGGACTCGTGAGCCTCAGTAGCTGAGGCATGAGGGGTCAGTAGTTGCAGCTCCTGGGCTCAATAGTTGTGGCTCACAGGCTTAATAGCTTTGCGACATATGGGATCTTCCTGCACCAGGGATTGAACCCATGTTTCCTGCAATGACAGGCAGATTCTTTATGACTGAGCCACCAGGGAAGCCCTAATTTACTAATTTAAACAATTGAGCTAATTACTGAAGAGAGAACCTTGATGTAAAATCTGATTTAGAATTCCAATTTCAATTTTGAAAATTGCAGCTTCATCAGGCTAGGAACTGAGTTGATAAAAACAGCAAGTTAAATAGCACGTGGATTTGATCAAATGCATAAAGATTTGTGCTTCTCAATCCAGGCTAATTTCCAAGAGCTCTAAAAAACTTCTGAACCCTCCTACACTGTTGGTGAGAATGTGAATTGGTACAACCAATATGGATAAAGTATGGAGGTTCCTTTAAAAACTAAAAATAGAACTATCATATGATCCAGCAATCCCACTCCTGGGCATATACCCTGAGAAAACCATAATTCAAAAATGATACATGCACCCCTATCTTCATAGCAGCAGTAGTCACAATAGCCAAGACATGGAAGCAGTTTAAATGTCCATCAACAGAGGGATGGATAAAGATGTGGTACATATATACAGTGGAATATTACTCAGATATTAAAAAGAAAGAAATAATGCTATTTGCAGCAAAATGGATGGACTTAGAGATTTCCTACTAAGTAAAGTCAGATAAATATGATATGATATCAGTTATATGTGGAATTGAAAAAGGTGATGCAAATGAACTTATTTACAAAATAGAAAGACTTCAAAAACTGATTATCAAAGGGAAAATGTGGAGGTGGGGGGAATAAGTTAGGAGCTTGGTATTAACATATACACACTACTATATATAAAATAGATAATCAATAAGGATGTACTGTATAGCATAGGGAATTCTACTCAATATTCTGTAGTAACCTATGTGGGAAAAGAATCTGAAAAAGAATGTATATATGTATAACTGAACCACTTTACTGTACAGCTGAAACTAATATGACATCGTAAATCAACTGTACTCCAATATAAAATAAAAATTAAATTTTAAAAACTCCTGAGACTCAGGTCACACTGGAAACCTATTAATACAGCCCTCTGGGGATGGGGCACAGGCATTAGTGTTTTTGAAAGCTGCTTAGGTGATTGCATCCTACAGCCAAGACTGGTACCCACTGCTCTGGTTGCAAGTAGAGGAAAAGAGAATGGTTACATCACAGAAGTCTGCAGAAGCTTGACTCTTCAAATAGTGTGTAAATCTTCCCATCTCTGCGCTCTTTCCTTCTAGAGCAGAAGGCATTTCAGAAGTTCTGATTTTGCCCAGAAATATGAACTGTTCTGTTTAGACTTCATGGAAGCACGTGTGGGCGATGTCACCATGAAATCACTAGCCATCTGGCAATGTAACAGGAAGTTATTCTGGTTTCAAATTAAAGTGAAACAAGTAGGGTGAGGAGGCAATTAAAACTTATCAAAATAGCTTTGCTTTTCTGAGGGGTACAGAAGAGTATTCATCCTTTCCAAAGGGATTTTTTTTCCTTCTTCCTATTTCCACAGAAAAGATTTTTTAAGCTAAGATTCGATTCTATTATTTTAAGAAACAAAATAAACCCTAATAACTTCAAAGACTTTAATAAAAACATAAAGCTTTACCTCTTAGTCTCCTGGTACATAAATCCAATTAATGTGAATTTGAGTAAACATTGAAGCTTTAAAACTGAAACCGCTTTAAAATGTACGAAAGACTTGACAGGCACACGATCCAGGTGGGAACAGGAAGCATTAATGTAGGTAGGCGGGTGAGGGGAAAACGGTTTCTGTTTTCACCGTCACTTGGTGAGGGGAAAATGGTCTCCATAATATGTTTTTACCATCACTTAAGGGGATGTGGTGTCTTGAGGTAATCACCGTAACATCATCTGTTCTGCAACCAAGAATTGGCTGTCTTGTTTTACAATCCACATATCTCTCCCACTCCACACCTCTTCTTAACTCTTGGCAATTATAGTGTCCTCCATTTCTCTAATTTTGTCATCTCAAGAATGTTGTATAAATGGAATCATACAGTGTGTAACCTATGGGGATCACCTTTTTTCACTCAACATAATTCCCTGGTGATTCATCCATGTTGTCGTGTGTATCAGCAGTTTGTTCCTCACGATTACTGAGTAGTTCTCCACGATGTGGCCATCTCAGTCTGCCTTACTATGCATGTGAGGAAGGACATCTGGGTTCTTTCCAGTCTGAGGCTGTTACATGAATCAAGCAGCAGTAAAAATATTTGTGTACAGGTTTTTGCATGAATGTAAGTTTTCATTTCTCTGGGATAAATACCCATGGGTGCGATTGCTGAGTCAAATGCTAATTACAGGGTTTTGGTTTTTCTTTAAGAAACTGCCAAAGTGTTTTCCAGGGTGACTCTACCACTTGGCATTCCCTCCAGCAATGTGTGAGTGATCAAGTTTCTCCACACCCTTGCCAGCATTTGGTGTTATCATTATTTTTTATTGTAGCCATTCTGATAAGTGTGTAGTAAGAGCTCATTGTGGTTTTAATTTGCATTTCCCTAATGTCTACTGACACAGAACATCTTGTCATGTAGTCTTCTTATGTTTGTTTTCTATATACTGTCTAGGTTTTCAGTTGTATTTAGCAGCAACAAGAAGGAAAGTACTCCATTATCTTTTATGGTGAGTCAAAATAGAATAGCAGTTAAGGATCAAGTTCTGCTCTCACATGGCCAAGGTCCAAATCCTAGCTAAACTGAATTCTGGCTTTGCAAACTTGGTCAACCACTCTTTCCTCGGTTTTCCAAACTGCAAAATGGGAATAACACTCATCTTATTTTTAGGATTTAATTAAGGCAAAGCACTTCAAGTAATATGGTCAATTATTTCTATTAAATAGAATTCATATGCCTTTTATGAGCCAGCTCATTAGAAAAGACCCTGATGCTGGGAAAGATTGAAGGCAGGAGGAGAAGGGAACGACAGAGGACAGGATGGTTGGATGGCATCATCAACTCAATGGACAGGAGTTTGAGCAAGCTCCAGGAAATGATGAAGGACAGGGAAACCTGGCATGCTGCAGTCCATGGGGTCACAAAGAGTCAGACACAACTGAGCAACTGAACAACAGCAAAATACCTTTTATAAAATTGATTATATGATTTCACAAAATTTTAATATTTGCGTCACACTCATCTGGTTTTTTAATATTACAGAAAACTATTTTTCCTTTTTAAAATGACCTTTCCTGGGTGTATCAAGATTGCCTGACATGAAGACTAAGGCATAGTAAAGTCTTTGTTGAATCACCTTCATAAATATCTGTTTATCTCCTTGTTTATACCAATGGAATGAAATGGCTGAATAAGAAAAATTAGGTTTCTTTCTGTTCATTCTGAAAAGTCAGGAAATGAAAAAATTAGAGAAGGTTGAAAATATAAAGAAGGACTGATATTATAAAAAATAAAAACATTCCTGGAAAACCACACAATGATCAAAAGCTATTAGTGTTTTCATGTTCTATTTCTAGAGTTTCTTGAATGGACAGCTCAGTATATCTCACTCAGTTTCCTTTAACTAAATTCTTGTTGTGTTAGTCACTCAGTTCTGTCCAACTCTTGGAGAACCCATGGACTGTAGCTCGCCCGGCTCCTCGGTCCATGGAATTCTCCAGGCAAGGATACTAGAGTGGATTGCCGTTCCTTTCTCCAGAGGATTGCCCCAACCCAGGGACAAATTTGGGTCTCCCACATTGCAGACAGATTCTTTATCATCTGAGTCACCAGGGAAAATACTCATTAAGCTTTCAATTATTTGGATCAGTTGTAGGCATGTCCATGAATTAATGACTTCAACATATAAAATGATCATTTACTCATTGTCAGGCATTGTGATGGAGGCTATGAACACACACAGATGCATAAGCAATGTCCTGTAGGGAATTTATATTCTGGTAGAATAGATTAAAACTTTTCTAGAAATAATCATGCTTTGAGGTAGAACACGAGGTACCAAAGAACATACAGGAAAACTCCAAGGTCTAGGGAATCAACTAGAAGTGAAATGAGATTTAAAAGGGGTAAAACTGGGACATGCAGAATTGGAAGAAAGGGCATTTTAGAATTAGTACAATCACAAAAATAGCAAAGTAGGATGCATCCTCAGGGCCCAGTGAGCAGTTCAGGTTGACTGGACCATAGTTGGCAAGAAGAAGGTTCATGAGAGAGAAAGCTGAGAAGACAGGTAAGGACTGAAAAGTCCAGAACCTCTAATGAAATTAATCTAAAGAGCAGAGCATCTATATAGTAGATAAATGGTGGGGGCAGGGTGGGGGGAAGTTCAGTAAAAGTTTTGAGGCATGGAACTGAGTTATATCATAGGAGCTATTCAAGTAGCACCATGGTTGGCAGAGGAAATACTGGATGGAGCCCACATATACAGAAGAGAAGAGAGTCAGAAATCTGAGCCAGGACTGTGGCAGTAAGCCTAGGTATATGGAGGTAAGAGCCTGATCAGGACAGTCATAGTGGAAACAGAAGTATTAGACAGTCTGAATCCACACGACTCAGATTCAATTGATAATTTGAGACCTATTTTGGGAGGCGGGCTTTGGACGTGTTGGCTTCCAAGTTCCCGATAGATTTCAGGTGCACCAGCAGGCAGAAAGCTGAGCCAGGATGGCAGAAGAAGATCAGAGCTGAAAATCCATTGTTTTCCTTGTATCCGCCATTAGTGACAATCTGGTAAAGTAAGCCCTTTCTACAGTAATATTTTTCTAATTTGTTTCTTGGGTATTCTTGTTTGATGAGACATCTCAAGAAATCCTATTAAGATTTTAATCAAATAGTATTAAATGGATAAATTAATTTGGAAAGAGTTCACTTTTAGTACATAAGAATAGAATACTGCATTTTCCTATTAATGAACATCAGTATTCTCTTCAGTCATTTGTCTTCCTGTATTACTCTCAGTGAAGTTTTATCTTTTTTTCATGTCATTCCTATTTCTTACTAGGCTTGTGTGCATGTGTGCACAGTCATATCTGACTTTTTGCGACCCCATGGACTGTAGCTCACCAGGCTCCTCCGTCCATGGGATTTTCCAGGCAAGAATACTGGAGTGGGTTGCCATTTCCTACTCCAGGGGATCTTCCCAACCCAGGGATGGAACTTGAGTCTCCTGTATTGACAGGCAGATTGTTTTCCACTGTGCCACTTGGGAAGCCCTTATTATGCTTATTCTTGGGTATTTTATACTTTATAGTGATTTATGATTATAGATTTTCAAACCATTTATTGGTATACAGAAAAATAACCAATTTGCATATTTATTTTATAACTAACCAACTTACTGAACTTTCTCCATAGCTCTAAGAGCTTCTCTTTCCTCTTCTTTCTGGTATTTATATTGATTTAATTTTCTTATTTCACATGATAACTAGAATAACCAGAGCAATTCTGGATAGTAGCAACTACTAAGGGAAGAAACACTAGGTATTTCCTTAGCCCTTGCATATTCAGAAAAGTCAGTATGTTTTCCTCATAAATGAAAAGGAATTTTATCTTACCTGTGCTATTTTTGGTTTGGGGTGTTTTTGTTTTTGTTTTTTTTGAATTCTTACTCACTTTGCTTTTTAAACCTTACTTTGCCTTTTTATTGCATCCTGTCATCTTTCAGACTTTTTCTTCCCTCTTTGTCATTCTGCTTTCATTCACTGAGATAGCATTTTCCTGCACTTTGTGGAGGAAGGCAAAGAGATTCCTGAAATTCTTCAAAATTTGTGGAGATTATTCTCTTCCTCTAGCTTTATACCATATTTTATAGACCCTTATTTTTCTTCTGCTTCTCATTCTTCAATAAGATCCGCTTACACTTTTTGTCAACAGACAGAAGTGTGGACTGCCCTGGTCCCACTCTGTATATTTGTGAGAAGATGGAGTTCTCTTCTCAAATCTACCATTTGAGAGCAGGTTAAAATTCTACTTGTCCACTTTCCACTTTTTAGGGTCTTTTCAATTGTTGTGATCTACTTGTGACTTCTCAGCCCTTGTACTTCAAAATTATGGAATCATTGAAAAGTTAATATCCTCACTGGGTACCTGTAATGGTTTTTGTGTCAACTTGACTGGGCCAAGGGGTGCCCAGATATTTGATCAAACATAATTCTGGGTGTGTCTGTGATGGTGTTTCTGGATAGGATTAACATGTAAGTGAGTAGATTGAGTAACAGAAGGGGATGACAGAGGACAAGATTTTTTGATGGCATCACTGACTCAATGGACATGAGTTTGAGCAAGTTCCAGGAGATGGTGAAGGACAGGGAAGCCCAGCATGCTGCAGCCTAAGGGGCTGCAAAGAATTGGACCTGATTTAGCAACTGAACAATGGCAGACTGAATAAAGCAGATCACCTGCCCCAATGTGGATGGGCCTTATCCAACCAGTTGTAAGGCATGAATAAAGCAAAAAAGCTGAAGGAGAAGGAACTCCTTTTGCCTGACTGCCTTCCAGCTGGGGCACTGCTTTTTTTTCTCTGCCTCTGAACTCAAGGTGAAATACTAACTCTTCAAACCTGCCAGCTTTAGACTTGAACACCACCATCAGTTCTGCTGAGTCTTCAGCTTGCCCACTGCAGCTCCTGGGACTTCTCAGTCTTCAAAATTAGGTGAGTCAATTCATTATGAAAAAATCTCTTTCTATATACATTGCATTGGTACTGTTTCTCTGGCGAACCCTAATACGGCACTCTACTGGCATTCTCCGATCTTGCCCCTCTCCCTTTGGAGCATGACACGTGGAATCTACACCTGCAATTTACTACCATGAGTTCTCCTGAGCCCTACATTCTGTGCCATCACTCTCTGGAATGATAATCACCTCTGAGTCATAAAAATAAAAATGATAGTGACAATGTCTAATATTCTAATATGGGAACTTATTAGGACTCAAGGGCTATGCCAAGGGCTTTATATACCTGTGTGCTTTGTGCTCAGTCGTGTCTGAGTCTTTGTGACCCCATGACCTGTAGCCCGCCAGGCTCCTCTGTCCACGGAATTTTCCAGGCAAGGCACTCTACTGGCATTCTCCGATCTTGCCCCTCTCCCTTTGGAGCATGACACGTGGAGTCTACACCTGCAATTTACTACCATGAGTTCTCCTGAGCCCTACATTCTGTGCCATCACTCTCTGGAATGATAATCACCTCTGAGTCATAAAAATAAAAATGATAGTGACAATGTCTAATATTCTAATATGGGAACTTATTAGGACTCAAGGGCTATGCCAAGGGCTTTATATACCTGTGTGCTTTGTGCTCAGTCGTGTCTGAGTCTTTGTGACCCCATGACCTGTAGCCCGCCAGGCTCCTCTGTCCACGGAATTTTCCAGGCAAGAATACTAGAGTGGGTTGCCGTTTTCTATTCCAGGGGATCTTCCCGACCCAGAGACTGAATTTGGGCCTTTTGCATCTCCTGAATTGGTGGGTGCAGTCTTTTACCACGGCATCACCTGGGAAGCCCTCTTTATATACCTACTTCTCAGCTAATTCAAAAATATAGAAAGACAGGGGGTGGGGAGGAATGCAGAGTGTCATGAGGAGCAAGAAGAATGAATCAGTGCTCTGGTTTTGAGATAGATCAGGAACTCTAGACTAAGTACCATCTACCCAATATTCCAATTGCTACAGATACAGGGTGTCTGAGTGCAAGAATCACTGGGATGGTAAAAAGCATATTCCTACCTCTTTTCAGGCAGTTTAGATACACTATGAATCTATGTCTAGGAGATTAGAGTCAGCAGAGCTAGACTGTGAACTCTGTAAGGGTGACTGCAATTGTATTTACTGAAAAATACATTCCCAGTACCTTGCACCATGCCTGGCACAAGACAAGTGTTTACTATATTTTCCATTAATGTTTGTCAGATCTCTTTTCTGTTGGTCAAGATTCACCCCAGATTCTAATAAGTTGTGTAACTATATTAATTTTCCTTTAGGAGAACTTTTCTAATTCTGTAGTTTCATAGTTATTTTAATGGGCAATTGGGAGAAATTTTATATTTTTTTAAATCAGAAGTCACCTTAATGAATTTTTTTTTGAGACTTTTTTTATGTGAGCTATTTTCAAACTCTTCATTGAGTTTGTTACAATATTGCTTCTACTTCATGCTTTGAAAAACATTTATTTCATTTTTTCAAGGCAGAGGGGATCATAGCTCCCCAACCAAAGACTGAACCTGACCCTCTGCTTTGGAAGGCCAAGTCTTAATCACTGGACCACCAGGGAAGCCCCAGCCTTGACGAATTATATGATATTGTATCAAAGCTGAGGAATGGCTTTACTACAGGTCAATAAGACTAAGCACTTCATAAATGAAATCAGATGGTTAATGTATAGGAGTTAGAAATATGAAGGAGGAACATGATTTAGTGACTAATACTTCCATTGCTCAGAGTCCATTTCTTATCTGTACAATGAACAAAATTACATCCACCGCCTTGGCTTAGGGTGTGTGTGTGTGTGTACATGTGTTGGGGGAGGAGGGGCTATAATCTGTGCAAAACTGCTTTGCAGACTGTACATCCTGTATATATTTTAGATGTTTTGGCTGCTATCACTAGAATCATTCTCTGTCTCATATGCTAACCTATGTACAACATCTTTCTGTGACCAAGATTGCAATCACAAATTTTGTCCAGCGTTCCCAGAAACCACAGTGCAGTCTTATAGTCAATTTCTCCACCAGATTCAAGGGTCCTGCTCTCTTTGGCAGGGAGAGAGTTACTGTCAGGAAAATCTTACAGCTGGATTGAGGACAAACCATTAAAAAGTTGCATAAGTCTTTGTCAGCTTCGAGTTGTTGTCCTGCAGGTGTTTTGCTCTGTTGACACAGCTCATGTTTGCCTTGCTTTATTTATTGCTCTTTCTTTGGGAAGAAATCATAGAGAAAAAGGACTCATCCCACGGACGGAAACAGTTTCTCTATTTAGCTGCTGAGCTCCTTGGGAAAGAGGGAAGAAATCAATGAGATGCACGAATGAATAAAAAGTATTCAGCATCAAAACACACTAAAGAGATCCATGAAGATGCAGACTAGAAGAACTTGTGCCTGAGGAGCTCTGGAGTGCCTGGAAATGGAGAGGAAACGGGAAAGTCAATTTGCTTAATTTTAATTGAGAAAGCAATGCTTAACCTCCAGTCATGTTCAAGGCTCTGAGGAAGATACAGAGAGGAGTAAAACAGTTCCTGCCTTCCTGTTGTTTACAGCTGAACAGAGACAATTGAGTGAGCAAATCACAAGAAAGTGGCTGCCAGGACCTTCCTGGACGGTCCAGTGGTCAGGACTCTGTGCTTACAATGCAGGGGGCACGGGTTCAATCTCTGGTCGGGGAACTAAGATCCCACATGCTGCTTGGCCAAAAACAATAAAAAATAAACTTATGTGTCCTTGTTCTCATAACCCCAAGATTCTGTTTAAAAAGAAAAAGTGGCTGTCACCAGCATGCCACCCCCATTCTAGATCTTTACAATTATTAATTATATGAACATAATTTCTCAAACTATGTATTTTCTTGAAAACACATGTTAAAATCTCATTCTCAAATAAAGCACTCACTGAGTTCAGTGAATAAACTTTCAGAGAATAAGACTGAGTTGTCTGGGAAGAAATAAAGGTTTTAGGAAACCCAAGTAAGCTTTGGTCCAAACATCTGTCCCTGGGCTTATTGACGGCCCTTGGAAAGGCTGAGCATATAGGAAAGAGTCTTCTTTCTAATATGAAAGGCATATTTGTGTCCCGTGGAATGAGAGGTATGTGTGGTATGAGAGCAGGACCAAGGTCACGGCAGGGCTCCCAGCTCTAATGCATGTTTACTGACTTAGGTTCCTCTACACGGATCCTGGTTTGTTGGTTATTCACACTCACAACTTCTACTGTATTTGTCCTATGGCACTTATTTATTCTTGTAATTTTAATTGTTCTTCCCTTTCTTCATCATTCTCTATCTTTGTAATAGTGGAGTTTCATTTCTTGAAGTCCGTTCTATCTCATCTCCGTTTCAGTAACACGTTTTACAGACACAGTTCAGCAGTTTTGTTTTTTTTTTTTTTTACTTCTTAAACCTTTTAACTCTTTGATGAAGTAAAGGTTTGAAATTTTTATACAATTTGTAAAAACAGATGTATTTTCAGTCTGAATAGATATATATTTGGTGACTTGACAGAGTAGAAATTTAAAGCCTCCTTAAAAAAATTAAATATTCAAAAACACAAGCTTTATAAGCAATCACTCATCATCTATCTGCTAATTACCCCAGAAGGTTAATATTTGTTTAATTTTTAAAGCAAGATGTATGTGAAGTGCAGAAATATGAAGCACACATTTTGATAAATTTTGACAAATGTATAAGCCCATGAAACCACCACCCTAATCAAGACAACGAACATTTCCATCAGTCCGGAAAGTTCTCTCATCTCTTCCAGTTAAGCCTCAACACCCAGAGGCAATTACTGTTCTGACTCCTATCACCATGGATCCGTTTTGCTTGTTCTTTAACTTCCTCTACACAAAGACACGGTTCTTACATTTTTGTGACTGTCTTCTTTCACTCCACATCCTGTTTTAGAGATTGGTCGGTATGGTTGAATATGAATATACTGTATTCTATGAATATACCACAATTTGTCCTTTCAACTGTTGATGGATCTTTGGGTTATTTCCAGTTTTTGACTGTTCTTAATTAACATTTACAACTAACCCAAGTCCACTTTCAGGTAGTTCCCTCACAGACACCCACTGATCAATTCTTGGTTGCATACCTGATAGGGACCTTCTGCAGGCATCTGGATTTCTCTTTTTCTGCAAAATTTTCTTTTCTATTCCTCCGTCCTGAATATTCTAGTTCCCATGGTCTCTCTGGACCCTCAGTGCCATCTTCTCAGTTCAGGAAGTCAACTGGGTTTTGCCTGATTTTCTCTCTGTGTGTGCTGAAGTTGAGGTGGGTTATAGTCCACAGGGTCGCAAAGAGTCAGACAAGACTGAGGGACTGAATATGATGTGTGTGTGTGTGTGTGTGTGTGTGTGTGTGTGTGTGTATGCTCAGTTGCTTCTTTCCTTAGCTCCAAGAACTTCTGTTTCCTCTTCTTCCTGATATTTATATTGATTTCATTTTCTTATTTCACACGACAAGAATAACCAGAGCAATTTTGGACAGTAGCAATTACTAAGGGAAGAAACACCAGGTATTTCCTTGCCTGCATGCTAAACCACTTCAGTCGTGTCCGACTCTTTGTGACCCTACAGACTGTAGCCCACCAGGCTCCTCTGTCCATGGGATTCCCCGGGCAAGAATACTGGAGTGGGTTGCCATGTCCTCCTCCAGGGGATCTTCCTGATCCAGGGATCGAACCCATATTTCCTGTGTCTCCTGCATTGCAGGAGGATTCTTTATGCTGAGCCACCGGGAAAGCCCTACATATATAATATATAAAAGTTCTGTGCAAGAGCCTTCATGGATCCTCCCAACCAGGTGAAGTCATTTGAAATAAACTTAATTTCTCTTGCATCAAGTGCTAACAATTCTAATCAACTTTTTGTTTGCCTTTTCATGCAATGTTTGTCTTCCTTACTAGGCTGAAAATTCAGCAAGAACAGGAATCATGCTTGTTTTTCTCACTGTTGTACTTCCAGCATTTAACAATGAATAGTCACTGTAGTCACTGAATGAATAAGTGGAACCAGGATAAGAAGTCTGAATTTGACTTCATATCCAATCAGAGTCTTTAAAGGCAATGTTTGTCTTCCTTACTAGGTTGAAAATTCAGCAAGAACAGGAATCACGCTTGTTTTTCTCACTGTTGTATTTCCAGCATTTAACAATGAATAGTCACTGAATGAATAAGTGGAACCAGGATAAGAAGTCTGAATTTGACTTTATATCCAATCAGAGTCTTTAAAAGTATGTGCTTTAGGAGAATGATTTAGGGAGATTTTTCTGGCAGCATGTAGTGAACGAATTAGAGAGAGGCAAGGATGAAGAGAAGCTACTGGAACAGTGTAAAACAGGAGGCAAGGTAAGCCTGAACCACAGTGATGTCACAGAATTTGGAAGGAAATAGACACAAAGAATTTTGTTGAGGGCAAACCAACAAAACATGAAAATCAAGGAGGAGAAGGAATAGGGGAGTCATTTATATACCTATATTTTGAGAGTGGGGAATTAGGAGGAAAACAGTGCCATTTACAGGAATGGCAATCTAATAGGAAGAGCTGGTTTGAGGGGGTAGCTGTCAATCTTGAGTGTTAATTATCTATCAGCTTTTTAAATGGATCTATTGATCATGCATTTGGAAACAGTATGGAGAAGAGAGCTTCTTCTCTCTCCCAGAAGAGAGCTGTGGATTAGAGACACAGCATAAGAATCATCTTCTAAAGGGGAAACTTAGCCCGAGGGAATGATGAAATTCTTGAGAGAGAAAGGAGGAGGAGGAGGAAGAGAAGAAGCCCAAAGAGATAATTTCTGGAGTATTAACTTTCCAGAGGCAGGAGAAAGTCAACAAAAGATATGGATATATAAAGTTTTCTAAAGTTGGAAGTGTGTTACATTATGAAAGGAGTGAGTTTGAAGCCACCTAACTGAATATGTGGGGAGCTTGAGTAACGTAAAGACAGAAAGGGCCATTGGCTTTGATCATTAGATCATGAAAAAACTTCAAGATAACAATACATGTATTCTAATGAATAATCCATTAAGGCAAAGGATGGGGACATTATTACCCCCACTGTGTAGATGAAGCAGCAGAATCTCAGAGGGTTCAAGTGGTTTTCTCAAGGCCACACAGACAGGAAGCCTCACAACTGGATTTTACCCCAATGTCATCCCTGATACCTCCTCTAAACACCACACTGCAACCTATCCTTTCTAAGATTCTTCAGAAAAATGTGTTTGTTCTCAGACCTATAGTCATTTTAATTCATCTCATTATTGCCTATTTCCCTAGTTCAGTTCAGTCGCTCAGTCATGTCCGACTCTTTGTGACCCCATGAATCGCAGCACGCCAGGCCTCCCTGTCCATCTCCAACTCCCAGAGTTCACTCAGACTCACATCCATTGAGTCCATGATGCCATCCAGCCATCTCATCCTCTGTTGTCGCCTTCTCCTCCTGCCCCCAATCCCTCCCAGCATCAAAGTCTTTTCCAATGAGTCAACTCTTTGCATGAGTGGCCAAAGTACTGGAGTTTCAGCTTTAGCATCATTCCTTCCAAAGAAATCCCAGGGCTGATCTCCTTCAGAATGGACTGGTTGGCTCTCCTTGCAGTCCAAGGGACTCTCAAGAGTCTTCTCCAATACCACAGTTCAAAAGCATCAATTCTTCAGCACTCAGCTTTCTTCACAGTCCAACTCTCATATCCATACATGACCACTGGAAAAACCATAGCCTTGACTAGATGAAACTTTGTTGGCAAAGTAATGTCTCTGCTTTTGAATATGCTATCTAGGTTGGTCATAACGTTTCTTCCAAGGAGTAAGCATCTTTTAATTTCATGGCTGCAGTCACCATCTGCAGTGATTTCCCTAGGAGACCTGTAAAAACATTTGGATCCTGCTAATATAAAGATTGATATTAGGATTTTGCTGGTGGTTCGGTGGTTAAAAATCTGCCTGTCAATGCAGGGGACATGGGTTCAGTCCCTGGTCCGGAAAGATCCTACATGCCTTGGAGGCAACTAAATCAGTCCACCACCACTACTGAGCCTGTGCTCTAAAGCCTGCGACCCTCAACAAAGAAGCCAGTGCAATGAGGAGCCTGTGCAGCACAGCTAGAGAAAGCCCTTGCACAGCAATGAAGCCCCAGAGCAGCCAAAAATAAATTTAAAAAAATTTTTTTAAAGATTGATATTAGCTATTGTCAATAAGTTAGAAGGAGTGAAGGTTCAAAATCCTTGTTTACCATCATAGGGTGTTGTCTCTTGAAATAACACAGGTATATAAATATTAGGGGATTTCTGTTTCTATTGGAGCAGAGAATACCAACTAAAGGGAAAGGTCAAATTTTTCTCATCAATTCTGTAAGTTTCCTTAGGTTTAAACCTGATGAAGGACTCAGGTAGGTATTTACTTACTTCATCTAATTAGTGACTTATAGTTATCATCTGAAAAGTCATATAAGAACATAAAAACCCACTTTATTATAGTACCATAAGGCCCAGAGCAGCATTGAGCTTATTGTCTCAATGCTATTAACATACATCCTGAAAGACACAGGTGTATGCCGTGGGATGGAGGTAAGTCTCAAAGAATTCTGGTTTACTAAGTTACCTTTTATTTTTTTAACCTTAAGAAAGAAACTCATAGGAGATAGTTAAGCTGATAGGCTTGGTTGCTGTCTTAAGATGTTAACTTGGGGACTTCCCGGTGGTACAGTGGCTAAGACTCAGCACTCCCAATGCAGGGGGCCTGGGTTCAGTTCCTGAGTGGGGAACTAGATCCCACATGTTGGAACAAAAAGTCTGCATACTGCAAGTAAAGATCCCACGTGCCACAGGGAAGATCAAAGAGCCCGTGTGTTGCAACTAAAGACCCGGCACAGCCAAATGAATAATTTTTTTTTTCAAAAAGAAGCTAATATGAGATGATAATATGCTCTGTTGTCATCTTCCAAAACTTCTGAAACAGATAAGCAGATACACAAACAAGAAAATAACTGTCCAACCTGCAGAATCTGTTGTTGGAATCTGCGAGTATAAGTTTGGGTCTGCTAATTTCTATGATGGACACTTACAGGCAGGAAGAACTGACCCCATCACAAGCAATAGTCATTAAGAGGCCAAAGGGGCTGGTTCATTTAGTTCACACTTTAGAAAAGAGTTGCAGGTATTGTCCCAAAGGCTGAGATCAAGGCCTCATGGCAGGCAGCCGGTCTGAGCGAGAGGGAGTTCTTTATCACAGAAGGCAATGTTCTGAACGACAGGCGTGAGCTGTCTAACTGGTGCCCCAGCGTGTAAAGGTCACACGGTTTGGGGTAGTTTCATCCTTCTTTGAGAGGCTCCATTTGGTGGGTATGCTGATCCCTTTGACTAGCACTACAAGTTCGTAATGAATTGGTATGGTTTGTCAGAAGAAAATAAAGATAATTTTAAGAGCATCTCCGTGGATATTCACTTTTCCCTCTTTCAAAAAGTAATGAGACGAGGCTACAGGCTGAGTTCCATTTTGGTCAAACTGCAAATATGTGACATTTTAGGAAGCTTGGGCTATTTTCCTCTAACACCCAGCTAATCACGGTTGGTGACTGGGGTTTGGTGGAATAAAGCGGTGCTGTACATTCAGGGCAGTTCTGTTTCTGGGATTTTGTAACAACTATGGTTTTAGGAGAGAATGGAAAAAAATAAACACCCTTAGTAACTCAAAGGCCAGCTGCTTGAAAACTGGCTTGGACATTCTGGACTCAGATTTGTGTGGATTCTTCTCTTGTATATTTATATTTGGGGAAGAAGCAGGCTGGGGCATTCCTCCTTTCTGGATTTATATAAACTTCAGAAATCTAAAAATATAAAGTCCAGATTTTCTACTGACTAAAAACTAAGAGCAAAGAATTGAAAGAAATGTAATTGATTATAGGTAACTTTTCCTTCCATTGTAAGTGAACCTAGTTAACAGTATCCTTCACCCTAAATTACACCCTCTAGTGTGTCAAAGCAGAGAAGGCAATGGCACCCCACTCCAGTACTCTTGCCTGGAAAATCCCATGGACGGAGGAGCATGGTGGGCTGCAGTCCATGGGGTCGCGAAGAGTCGAACACGACTGAGGAACTTCACTTTCACTTTTCACTTTCATGCATTGGAGAAGGAAATGGCAACCCACTTCAGTGTTCTTGCCTGGAGAATCTCAGGGACGGGGGAGCCTGGTTGGCTGCCGTCTATGGGGTCGCACAGAGTCAGACACGACTGAAGCGACTTAGCAGCAGCAGCAGCAGCAGCAGTAATTTGTCAAAGAGCTTTAGAAAATATTAATTTAGATGCAGAAACCTCAACTGTGTGGACTTGTATTATAAGGGATGCAAGATAAATGTTTTTTTAAAAATATATTTGTTTGACTGTGCCAGGTATCATCTGGGGCATACAGGATAATTTTTAGTTGTGGGACCTAGTTCCCTAACCAGAGATCAAACCAAGGCCCCCTGCACTGGGAACATGGAGTCTTAGCCACTGAACCAACACATACATAATTCTGGAGAAGCAGTAAAAATGAAGGTACTGTGGATATTTGGGAGGCAACTCACCAAATTTTATTTTTTTCTTCTGCTTAAAGTACTCTGAGATTTATTTGGGGGGGTGGGGGGGTGGGGGGTAA
>SJXQ01008060.1:8822-79736 GCA_006408695.1 Aepyceros melampus | reverse complement strand
GGGTAATCTCTTTGTGAATCTGTTATAAATTAGTTATGAAATTATAGCAATTACAGTGGAATTGATCCAGGCATGGGCCTGATTGGCTTAATCCCAGAACATTCTATCTTTCTGGCCACAAGGATTACTTAGGGACAAAGATCATCAATTATGGATCAGTGAGACATGTCTATACAGAGTGTAAGTCTTTGGAGAAGTTATTCCCTCACTCTTCTCACTACTCCCTCTCCTCTCACCAAATTCTTCCTCTGATGGAAAGGTCTGGAAAAACTAGAGCTATTGTTACAATGAATGAATCTGGCCTTAAGACAAACTGAGTCACTGGGTGGAGGGAAGGGTAGACATAAGAAGGAAACAGATAACAGGAGTAGGTACCTACTTGGCCATAAGAGCCCAGAGTCAAGTCGTGGATTATCCAGTTACATGAACCAATAAACTCCCCACTCTTTGACTCTTTGGTTAAGTCATTTGGGGCCTAAGTTTCCTCTATTTGCAACCAAAAGCATCCTGATAGCTGTAAAGGGGTTGAATTACAATGTAGTCATTGGAAATTTCCAAAAGAAATTTATATGACAATGAACATAGTCCATAATTGTGCTGATCAATATGGTAGCTACATGTGTCTACTGAGTTGCAGGAGGTGATTGAGGAACTAAGCTCTCAATCTAATTAGTTAAAATTAAAATTTCAATACAGCTATCCCCTGGAGTAGGCAACCCACTCCAGTATTTTTGCCTGGAGAATCCCATA
Organism: Aepyceros melampus; assembly: GCA_006408695.1. Lineage (NCBI taxonomy): Eukaryota > Metazoa > Chordata > Mammalia > Artiodactyla > Bovidae > Aepyceros > Aepyceros melampus. Next base: position 78,986 of record SJXQ01008060.1, on the reverse strand, counting down.
GCCAGGAGCCTGGCAGGCTACAGTCCATAGGGTCGCAAGAGTTGGACACAACTTAGCGACTAAGCCACCACAGTAGCTACTATTTTGGACATCACGTCACTAGATGTCTTTAAGACCTCTGATAGTTCTAACACTGTATGATTTTATGAGTGTCCTCAGTGCGCATAAATAACACCCACAAATAGATCCAAATGTTACCTAAACTAAAATCTGTTGCCAGTACACATAAGACATCTGATTTCCAGTAAAATTGGATATATTAGATTTATGTGTCCACTTAAGGCTGCTGCTACAGCAGCTAATTTATGAGCAGATGATAAAAGGATCAACGTGCACCACTTCTTTCCATATTGGACATTTTATAGCTGGGAAGACTCGGACAAAATACACAAACTCTCTAACAATATTTTGAGGATTAAGTGAGATAATACATGTAAAAGATTTGGCATAGACTCTTGCCCAGAGTAAATGTCGTGAATGGCAGCTATATCTGCTACCACCACTATTGCTCAAGAGGGATGCTGATGACCAAATGTCACTCCCACGCCCTTAGTATTTAGAAACACCTCAATCTGAGTAGACTAGTGACAGGTTACTGAGATACTGAAGTTGGAAAAGGCTTAGAGAGCAAGTCATCCAAGGAGATATATTAATAGTTGCAGAGGGTTAAATTACGTATCAGTCATCAAAGTGACCAGGAAGTTAGTATAGGACAGAAATTAAAACCAAGACCTCCTGGCTTGAAATTCAGGGCCCTATGTTTTTCCTTATTGTTGTTTAGTCACTAAGTCATGTCCGACTCTTTTGCGACCCCATGGACTGTAGCCCACCAGGCTCCTCTGTCCATAGGATTTCTCCAGCAAGAATACTGGAGTAAGTTGTCATTTTCTCCTCCAGGGGATCTTCCGGACCCAGAGATCAAACCTGCATCTTCTGCATTGGCAGGCGGATTCTTTACCGCTGAGCCACCAGGAAGGCCCTATAAAAATAAATAAATAAAATAAAGTTGCTCAGTCATGTCCGACTCTTTGTGACCCGTGGACTGTAGCCCACCAAGCTCCTCCGTCCATGGGATTCTCCAGGCAAGAATACTGGAGTAGATTGCCATTTCCTTCTCCAGGGGATCTTCTTTATTTGATTTCACAATTTTCTAGATTTTTCAAACTTCCTAGAATTCTCTATTCACCTTAGCAAACAAGTTAATACTGGTGATTTATGGAAAACTCCATCTTTTACAATAAAATAAGCTTCTCAAGACCTTTTAGTCTCAAGGCTGTCTCTAGATTCACTCTTTAAGAAGTGATCGAAGACTTTGGCTGTCAAGGTTATTGAATGTTTGAAGCATAGTTGTTTGAAAGTGAAGTGAAAGTGAAAGTTGCTCAGTCATGTCCAACTCTTTGCGACCCCATGGACTAACTATACAGTCCGTGGAATTCTCTAGGCCAGAATACTGGATTGGGTAGCCTTTCCCTTCTCCTGAGGATCTTCCCAACCCGGGATAGAACCCATGTCTCCCACATTGAAGGTGGATTCTTTACCAGCTGAAGCCCAAGGATACTGGAGTGGGTAGCCTATCCTTCGGGGATCTTCCTGACCCAGGAATCAAACCAGGGTCTCCTGCATTGCAGGTGGATTCTTTGCCAACCGAGCTATCAGGGGAAAGATTTCAAAATTCAACACTGTTCAGATCTCTTTCTCTATATCTTTAAAAAAAAACTTTTTTGGAGTTTTTAATACTGTATTATTATGGTCAAAGGCAGAATTAGAACATAAATCCCTTACCAGATCACAGATTTTCCTCTTCCCTCTCTTGTTGAAGGGCTACCCTTTTTTTGCTTTCAAAATGGAGCAAACAAGCTCTAAAACCAAAATCCCTGCTGATTTAATATTCAGCAATATTTAATAATAGCTCATCTATGGGTCAAGATGACAGAACACAGCCCACCCACAATTTATTACTAAATAAGCTCCACACCTCCAAGCTTAGAAGGTTCAAAGTCATTCCAATTCTCCTCTCTGATTTTGCAGCTGAATTACCTCATTAAAAAATAGTATTAGATTCCTATTCCTATCAGATTGTGATCAATATTTTATGGCAGGAAGATCTGAATGAGAAGGTGAGACTCCCACGAGTTAATTTTGCATTATATTGCTTCTATAGCTTTAAGATCTGTATCTTTTAAGCTACTGTATGAAATCAAGTACAAGTGTTTTGAAGGAAATATCTGCTTTGCAAAGACTTTTTTGTCCATGGCTGTAAAAAAAGGAAAAACGTACTCCTAGGGCTGCCACATTTCTTCCCTTCTCATAAGAAAATTTATGAGAGGGGCTTCCCTCGTGGTCCCGGGGCTAATCCACGGTGCTTCCCGAGTAGGAAGTCTGGGTTCGATCCCTGGTCAGGAAGTCAGATCCTACGCGCCGCAGCTAAGAACTCACACGCTGCACCTAAGATTCAGCACGCCGCGACTAAGACATGGTGCAGCCAGACACACAAATAAATATTTTTAAAACAGAAAGTTAGAGGAACAAACTTTTTCTCCAAATAAATGTATACCTTTGTCAATTAGGGGTTAAATTGGCTTTGAGTGACTAGAGTGAAAACTAATGATGAATTTCAGAATAATTTCTGGGAAGTATCACCTAAGCTCCAAAAAGGAGACTGTAAGTTTTTAGAACATAATCCAATGGGAAGTTGGGGACATTCAATATTTCAAACATATTTAAAATATTTATTTCTTGGCCATGCCATGACGCATGCGGGATCTTTGTTCTCCTGCCAGGGATCAAACCTGTGCCTCTGGCAGTGGAAGCACAAAGTCTTGACCACTGGACTTTCAGGGAGGTCCCCTCAATCAAGCTTAAAGTTTGAATGATACTGGCTCAAACATTTTTTTTAAACACTACATGGGCAACAACATATGTTGCCCATAATTCAATTCATGGGCAACAGCACAAAATAAAATAACAGATTCTAGAAATATAATAATGAAGGTTTTATGAAAAACTTTAAATGTAAAGGACTAATGCACACGAAAGGCTACCAGCCATATTCAGGAGGATATCTGAAGAGTGATAGCCAAAAAAATGTCCTATTGGAAAAATAAATGTGATGGTTGATATACACATATGAAGGATGCAATAGGTCAATGTTAATCATACCCTCCATTGCATTTTTTCACTTTGAAAGCACTGAGAGATCCAGTAGTGAGTCATAATGCTTACTTCCCAGCGAGATCAATTTTGAAGGAGCCCTATTCCTGAGACTAACTGATAAATGTCACTTGTAATGGGAAACATTTGCTTTCTGGCTAGTTAAGAGCATTTAGGTAGACAGTAATGCATTGCAGCTGAAGGGTGGAGCTCCTCTAAAAAGTATATTTTTTCTTTGCCAAATATAATGAAAAAAGTACAACTTCCAACTGCCCCACTATTGATACTCATTCAAGAAAGATTCTTGCAATATGACTCTTCCACAGGAAAGAAAAAACACTGGAAAATCAGAAGAGCAAATTATTACAGTTCAATAAACAATGAGGAGTGTAAGAAGAATAATCAAGATTTATCACTATAGAAACAAAGACACAAGTGAAAACAAAGAATAGATATGGTTTACAGGAAAGTAAGTGTATTTTTACACACATGTTAGAATGGGCTAGTTTTTGTTTTAGTTAAAAAAAAAATCTTAAATCTCAGGTGCCCAAGACAATAATTTATTGTTATTTTTCACTTGCTCCATGTCTGACGTGGGTTTGCAAGGCAGGTGTGCTCCTCCGTGTCACCAGTATTTCCCTGATCAATGTGGGAAGGGGGTCAAAGCTCTATAATACCTGCCCCGGCAAGGAAATGCCTCCGCTTACAAGTGATACATGTCCCTTTCATTTCATTGGCCAAAGCCAGTCACATGGTCATGCCTAATTTCAATATAGTGAAGTGCAATTCTATCATATACTTGCCTGGAGCAAGGAGATCATAATATTTGTGAAGAGACTTTATTTTTTTGGGTTCCAAAATCACTACAGATGGTGACTGCAGCCATGAAATTAAAAGACGCTTACTCCTTGGAAGAAAAGTTATGACCAACCTAGATAGCATATTCAAAAGCAGAGACATTACTTTGCCGAGTAAGGTCCGTCTAGTCAAGGCTATGGTTTTCCCATTAGTCATGTATGGATGTGAGAGTTGGACTGTGAAGAAGGCTGAGCGCCGAAGAATTGATGCTTTTGAACTGTGGTATTGGAGAAGACTCTTGAGAGTCCCTTGGACTGCAAGGAGATCCAACCAGTCCATTCTGAGGGAGATCAACCCTGGGATTTCTTTGGAAGGAATGATGCTGAAGCTGAAACTCCAGTACTTTGGCCACCTCATGCGAAGAGTTGACTCATTGGAAAAGACTTTGATGCTGGGAGGGATTAGGGGCAGAAGGAGAAGGAGACGACCGAGGATGAGATGGCTGGATGGCATCACGGACTCGATGGACGTGAGTCTGAGTGAACTCTGGGAGTTGGAGATGGACAGGGAGGCCTGGCGTGCTGCAATTCATGGGGTCGCAGAGTCGGACACAACTGAGCGACTGAACGGAACTGAACTGACATCACTTTTTTGTGTAGTTGGTTTTTTTTTTTTTTTTTTCTTTTTACTTTGTATTGGGGTATAGCTGATTAACAATGTTGTCAGGTCAACAGTGAAGGTGCTCAGCCATACATATACATGCATCCAGGCTCCCCCAAACTCCCCTCCCATGCAGGCTGCCACATAACATTGAGCAGAGTTCTCTGTGCTATAAGTCGGACACTGTGGTTATCCATATAAATACAGTAGTGTCTACATGTCCATCCCAAACTTTCTAACTGTCCCCTCCCCCCAACCTTACCCCCTGGCAACCACAAATTCATTCTCTAAGTCTGTATCACATCATATTTGATGAAAGAAACACTGGTTGTAGACAAGGACTATTACATGCAAGGGGAGTCCGACAACCAGAATAACAACAGTCCAACGCGTAAGCAGAGTACCAACAATAGGAAGGTATTTACTGTCTTCCAAATAATAACTTTCACATTTACTGCTAATCAATATATTAACATTAGAATCTAGAAAACATATCATGTAGGTAGAACAGAAGGATACAAGTAGTTGTGACAAATGGTCCCAACATGCATTTCAGGCAAAACTAGACTGGTCTGCTAGTACCATATATTCTCCATATGCTTAGTTAGCAAGTCAAACACATTTTCTAATGAATTTATTAGGAAGCATGGTCTTTTTTGACTTTTTAATTTTTTTAACCCAGAGGAAACCTTCACCCTCATTGGGAGCCCAGATAAAATCTCAGGCAGCACCATGGCATACAAAACTGGATCTGAGCCTCTCGGACTGGGAATGGAGGCCCAGTATTTCCACAGTGGGCCTGAAATATTGCAGAAACCCTGGAAAATGCTAGATGGCTGCTTCAAGAACACTTTTCAAAGTAAAGAAGTTGTCTCTTTGTCAAACAATGCAACTTTTCATTTCAAAAAGCCAAGAATTATGGATAGACATAGAGACTGTCATCAGTTCAGTTCAGTTGTTCAGTGGTGTCCAACTCTTTGCAACCCCATGGAATGCAGGCTTCCCTGTCCATCACCAACTCCTGGAGCTTCCTCAAACTCATGTCTATTGAGTCAGTGATGCCATCCAACCATCTCATCCTCTGATGTCCCCTTCTCCTCCCACCTTCAATCTTTCCCAGCATCAGGATCTTTTCCAATAACCCTGGAAAATGCTAGATGGCTGCTTCAAGAACACTTTTCAAAGTAAAGAAGTTGTCTCTTTGTCAAACAATGCAACTTTTCATTTCAAAAAGCCAAGAATTATGGATAGACATAGAGACTGTCATCAGTTCAGTTCAGTTGTTCAGTGGTGTCCAACTCTTTGCAACCCCATGGAATGCAGGCTTCCCTGTCCATCACCAACTCCTGGAGCTTCCTCAAACTCATGTCTATTGAGTCAGTGATGCCATCCAACCATCTCATCCTCTGATGTCCCCTTCTCCTCCCACCTTCAATCTTTCCCAGCATCAGGATCTTTTCCAATGAGTCAGTTCTTTGCATTAGGTCGCCAAAATATTGGAGTTTCAGCTTCAGCATCAGTCCTTCCAATGAATATTTGGGACAGATTTCCTTTAGAATGGACTGGTTGGATCTCCTTGCAGTCCAAGGGCTCTCAAGAGTCTTCTCCAACACCACAGTTCAAAAGCATCAATTCTTTGGTGCTCAGCTTTCCTTATGGTCCAACTCTCACATCCATACCTGACCACTGGAAGAACCATAGCTTTGACTAGATGGATCTTTGTCAGCAAAATAATGTCTCTGCTTTTTAATATGCTGTCTAGGAGACCATCGTACAGAGTGAAATAAGTCAGAAAGAGGAAAACAAATATCATATATTATCACTTATATGTGGAATTTAGACAAATGGTACAGATGAACCTATTTACAAAGCAGCAATAGAGACACAGATGCAGAGAACAAATTTATGGATCCCAAGGTGGGGAGGGAGAGAGGAATGAACTGAAAGATTGGGATTGACATATATACACTACATATAAAATAGACAACTAATGAGAACCTGTTGTACAGGGAATTCTGCTCAGTTCTCTGCAGTGACCTAAATGGGAAAGAAATCTAAAAAAGAGGGAATATATGTATATGTATAACTGATTCACATTGCTACACAGCAGAAACTAACAACATTGCAAAGCAACTCTAATAAAAATTAATTTTTTTTAAGTCAAGAATTACAAGAGTGACAATGGGACTTTCAGTTCATTTCTATGTTAATCTATTTACTATGTTTTTGCAGCCATGAAATTAAAAGACGCTTACTCCTTGGAAGAAAAGTTATGACCAACCTAGACAGCATATTCAAAAGCAGTGACATTACTTTGCCAACAAAGATCTGTCTAGTCAAGGCTATGGTTTTTCCAGTAGTCATGTATGGGTGTAAGAGTTGGACTGTGAAGAAAGCTGAGTGCCAAAGAATTGATGGTTTTGAACTGTGGTGTTGGAGAAGACTCTTGAGAGTCCCTTGGACTGCAAGGAGATCCAACCAGTCCATTCTGAAGGAGATCAGCCCTGGGATTTCTTTGGAAGGAATGCTGCTAAAGCTGAAGCTCCAGTACTTTGGCCACCTCATGTGAAGAGTTGACTCATTGGAAAAGACTCTGATGCTGGGAAGGATTGGGGCAGGAGGAGAAGGGGACGACAGAGGATGAGATGGCTGGATGGCATCACTGACTCGATGGACATGAATTTGGGTGATCTTTGGGAGTTGGTGATGGACAGGGAGGCCTGGCATGCGGCAATTCATGGGGTCACAAAGAGTTGGACACAACTGAGTGACTGAACTGAACTAACAGATAGCACAATATGTATCCTCCAATTTAATTATGTGATTCATGGGACAGAATTATTTGCATCTGTGACTGTGCTATATAGACTTTAATATAATATATGTGTATATGTGTGTGACTGAGACACAGTTTCACAAAATCTAACTTGTCTTTACTCCATACATGGAAATTAAAGTTACAAAAAATTAAAAGATGCATGCTCCTTGGAAGAAAAGCTATGACAAACCTAGATAGCGTATTAAAAAGCAGAGACATTACTTTGCTGATAAAGGTCTGTATAGTTAAAGCTGTGGTTTTTCCAGTAGTCATGTATGGGTTTAAGAGCTGGACCATAAAGAAGGCTGAGTACTGAAGAATAGGTGGTTTTGAATTGTGATGCTGGAGAAGACTCTTGAGAGTCCCTTGGACTGCAAGGAGATCCAATCATTAAATCCTAAAGGAAATCAATCCTGAATATTAAACCTAAAGGAAACCATTAAATCGTAAAGGAAATCAATCCTGAATATTCACTGGACTGGTGCTGAAGCTGAAGCTCAAGTACTTTGGCCAACTGATGAGAATAACTGACTCATTAGAAAAGACCCTGATACTGGAAAAGATTGAGGGCAGAAGGAGAAGGGGGCAACAGAGGATGAGATGGTTGGATGGTGTCACCGACTGAATATACATGAGTCTGAGTAAACTCTGGGAGACAGTGAAGGACACAGTAGCCTGTCTACCTTGTCTACCCTGGGGTAGTCCATGGGGTCACAAAGAATTGGACATGACTGAGAGACTGAACAACAACACACAATAATTCTGACAGGTTCTTTTCTATACTTTTTTAAAAATGCTGATTTCAACCCACTACATGTTTCACTAAAGGATTATGACCTCAGTCTGAAAATCCTGACTTGAGGGAAGTTTCTAGTTGGTATGCCCTAGGGATCTAGCCTGCGAAATATTTCTCCTGGTGGTTTGATTTAGGACATTGACTGAACACCGACTGTCACCGATCGTGTTTGCAGACAGATGATATCAGACTGGAAGATGTAGCTAACATAGCCTTAGTAGGCTGCAAGAGTGGATCCAAGAAAACAGGCTGAGTTTTCAAAAAGTTAAAGGTATAACCCTACACTACATTAAGTGATGTAAGTCATATATCCCAAATAGGGGACATATTTTAAAATTTGTTTCATCTTTGTAGAAGGAGTTATGATTTGAAAATAGAACATATGGGAAAGATTTCAGGATTTTAATTTAGTACAAGCAGGATCCGAGTCGTCAGGGTTAAGTGATTGCCAAAATAACCAGGTGAAAAGCAATCAGACGGAGTCCCTGAGAACCTTTCCTGAGGTCAAGAGTTTACCTGGGTATTTGCATTTACTTCTCAGAAGCACATTTTAACCAGAGGGACAATGACAAATTAGAACAAAGACACATGAGGTAGGGGAAGAACTACATCACATGAAGGACAGATGAAGGAGTGCAGGGTGTGGAATCTGAAAATGCAAGACTTAAAGGAATTTCCAGTGGTCATGTATGGATGTGAGAGTTGGATCATAAAGAAGGCTGAACACTGAAGAATTGATGCTTTTGAACTGTGGTGTTGGAGAAGATTCTTGAGAGTCCCTTGGACAGCAAGGAGATCCAGCCAGTCCATTCTTAAGGAAATCAGTCCTGAATATTCAATGGAAGGACTGATGCTGAAACTGAAGCTCTAATACTTTGGCCACCTGATGCGAAGAACTGACTCATTGGAAAAGACCCTGATGCTGAGAAAGACTGAAGGCAAGAGGAGAAGGGGACGACAGAGGATGAGATGTTTGGATCACTGACTCGATGGACATGAGTTTGAGCAATTTCTGGGAGCTGATGATGGACAGGGAATCCTGCGTGCTCCATTCCATGAGGTCGCAAAGAGTCGGACATGACAGAGCAACTGAACAGACTGAAAGGAATAGTGGTCTTCAAGTATCAGAAAATCTGATATGAATCACATGAAAGAAAGATGACACTTGGTCCCTTGTCTCCCAGAAGGCAGAATCATTCATTCATTCATTCATTCATTCATTGAACAAACTTGTTGAGCACCTATTACTTTTTATTAACCCAAGTTTTAGAAGTCCAGGAATAAAAGGAACTCAAAAACCACACAGTCTAGTGGGCATGAAGGACACATCCCAGCTTTCTGAAACTTGCATTTATGTCTCTTGTGGCAGCAGTGTTCACTGGGCAGGCATAGCCCCCTCGTAATGCGTCGCCTTCTGTGTGGGATCATTTATTGTCCAGACTCAAGGTCTGTACTGTGTCCCTGACCAGGATCATCCAGCAAAATTCTTTCAAAAGCTCCCAGTTACCTCTAGAATAAGATCTAAAATCCAAAGGGCAACCAAGGCTTGTTTTCAAAATCTCTTTTTTCATCAATGTCTCCTGCCACCCCCCACCCCAGCCATTTTAAATTCAGTTCAGTTCCCTAAATGCGCTGTGCTCTCTCACTGCCTTCCCAATGCTGTATGCCCGTCATCATCGCCAGCCCCTGGCTGACTTCTGTGTTTCCACTATGACAACGCGGTTACCCGCCTACTTCAGGAGGCCCCTGTGACTCCTGCTGGCCATGTTCCATGAACCCTCCTCTGTGCTCCGGGGTACACAGTCCCCCTTTGTTACTTATCCTAGTGAACTGTCACTTACCTAGAAGCTCTGTGAAGACTGGAATGTTTTCTCTTGGTATCTCAGCACCGGCTGCAGTGGGTGGCACATTGCTGGTCTTCAAAAATGCCTGTTAAATATATCAATGAATGAAGGGTTCTGATTGCACCAAGAGATTAAGTATTCCCTAAAACAACTTTTAATAGAGTATCATCTATAAAAATATTGAGTCATTATGTTGTACACCTGAAACTGATATTGTAAACAATGATACTTCAATTTAAAATAAAACAAGTAAGCATTTCCAAAGAGAGAGCTGTTCACTGATTTTCAACTTTTGACAATGAATCTAAACAGTGGAAAACTGAGAGAGCTCTTTAGAAACTCACTTCTAAGGTCAAGACCACCATTGACCTCTAGGCAACAGGAGCCCAAAGTGAGTCAGGTAACAGGAAGCACGCCCTGAAACTTGCTCCCCAGAGACGCGAAGAGAGGATGAGGAGGGACTGTTGACAGTCATCATCGGAAAGTGATCTCCATTTGCTGCTCTGTGAGTTGTCCTGGCATCGCAGGGGGCATCCAGCCTTTCTCTCCTACATGAAGGCTGGCACCAGGCAGTCCATGCGTCGGGGCAGTAAAACAATCCCGCGTGAAGGGCAGCACGTTGTCCGTAGGCCGTGCCAGCCCGAAGAAACAGTGCTGCCTTTGAGAGACACAAAGAGCCACTGTCCTTGCCTCTTTTTTTCTTCTTCAAAAACTGTCAGAGTCCAAAACTCGCTGCGGAGATAACAAAGGCTCCTCGCAAACTGAGCAGAAGGCTATAGCCATTCCACCTGTAGAACCCCAGCCAAAACCAGCCCACAGCCCATAAGATTAAGGTAGTCAAGCATCCTTTCACCTGGTCCATAATCTGAAAGAAAAATAAGCTTTGCTGAAAAAAAATAGAATACCCCTCCGTTTTTTTTCTCTGCCCCTCTTGGTTCAGGACTGCCCTGTTCTCATCCATGGAGTGAATCAGCTTCTGCATGCCAGGTTGTCTCCTTGGTAATACACACCCTACTTGCTGGTGTTTTTCATGATGCTGCCATTATATCTGTGTACTATAACAGCCTGAGGAGTTATTTTAGCAAAGACTGAAGAACCATCCATAGAGTAGGTCCTGTGCTAAATGGGAGGTTGGACTGATTAAACACTGAGATCCCTTCCTGGTTCTGTAATTAGAAGGCAAGGAGAGGGAACATGTAATTCATTCAAGTCTGTGGTCACCCGGTAGTCAGATTAATAACGAAATGGCTCAAATGTGGACAGTGCCGCCAAGGAGTCAAGTACAGAGGGCAAGGGCAGTTAGGAGAGAACAGAGGGAAGAGGAAGACTAAGAGATGGGGCTGCAGTTAAGAAGAAAGTTGACATCAATCTACACTGGGCACGCGCTGTGTTTCAGGCAGGAGCTCATGACACAGGTGAAAAGCAAGTTGCTTTGAGATGAGCAGTGAAAAAGAGCCCTGTACTCAGGCTACTGCAGTGCAATAGGCTCGGTGCCGTGGTACGTCCGTGCAGGCAGCACAGCGTGTCTGGAGGCAGATAAAATAAAACTTCAATGAGGCAACGAGTGAGCTTAAGCTTAAGAATAACAACAGCTGATTTAATTTGGGAGGAGAGAGTGGGAGGAGAGTCTACACAGACAGGACAGCAAAAGCGAAGCTGTAAAGCATGTGAGATCATGGCAGACACAGAGAGCTGCAGGCGGTTCCTGGGCACGGCTGGTGTCGAGGACCCCTGTGAAAAGACAGCAGAAGTACTGGGAACCAGGAAGCTGCCAGAACTGTGAAGGTTTCTCCTGCCACGCACAGCGGCGGGGGATTTACTGTCAGTGTTGGGAAGACATGGGTCTCAGAGCCCTAGGGGAGAACCGCTTCCTGGCAGGGACCTGTGGAGTGGACAAAACTTCAGAGAGGGCAAGAGACTATAGGCACTGGGCTTCCCAGGCTAACAGAAACAGGAGAGAAGGGCGCTGGGCACAACCTTTAAGAGAATGACCTAGCCATCGACATTATGACAAAAACTGGTTAGAACCAAGATGGCGGAAGATTCAATTTCCAGTGGACCTTGAACTTCATTATATGTTCTCTGTAATGTGTTAGCATTACAAATTGCCAACATCTGTTGGATCATCAAAAAAACTAGAACGTTCCAGAAAAACATCTACTTCTGCTTTATTGACTATGCCAAAGTGGATCACAACAAACTGTGGAAAATTCTTCAAGAGATGGGAATACCAGACCACCTGACCTGCCTCCTGAGAAATCTGTATGCAGGTCAAGAACCAACAGTTAGAACTGTACATGGAACAACAGACTGGTTCCAAATTGGGAAAGGAGTACATCAAGGCTGTATATTGTTACCCTGCTTATTTAACTTATATGCAGAGTACATCATGCAAAATGTCACGCTGGATGAAGCACAAGTAGGAATCAAGATTGCCGGGAGAAATATCAATAACCTCAAATATGCAGATGACACCACCCTTATGGCAGAAAGCAAAGAACTAAAGAGCCTCTTGATGAAAGTGAAAGAGGAGAGTGAAAAAGTGGTTTAAAAGTCAACATTCAGAAAATGAAGATCATGGCATCCAGTCCCATCACTTCATGGCAAATAGATGGGGAACCAATGGAAACAGTGAGAGACTTTATTTTGGGGAGCTCCAAAATCACTGCAGATGGTGACTGCAGCCATGAAATTAAAAGATGCTTGCTCCTTGGAAGAAAAGCTGTCACCAACCTACACAGCGTATTAAAAAGCAGAGACATTTGCCAACAAAGGTCCATCTAGTCAAAGCTATGGTTTTTCCAGTAATCATGTATGGATGTGAGAGTTGGACTATAAAGAAAGCTGAGCAGCAAAGAATTGATGCTTTTGAACTGTGGTGCTGGAGAAGACTCTTGAGTGTCCCTTGGACTGCAAAGAGATCCAACCTGTCAATCCTAAAGGAAATCTGTCCTGACTATTCATTGGAAGGACTGATGGTAAAGCTGAAACTCCAATACTTTGGCCACCTGATGTGAAGAACTGACTCATTGGAAAAGACCTTGATGCTGGGAAAGATTGAAGGCGGGAGGAGAAGGGGACGATGACAGAGAATGAGATGGTCGGATGGCATCACTGACTTGATGGACATGAATTTGAGTAGGCTCTGGGAGTTGGTGATGGATGGGGAAGTCTGGCATGCTGCAGTCCATGGGGTCACAAGGAGTTGGACATGACTGAGCGACTGAACTGAACTGAACTGAACTGAATGTGTTAGCATCTAAATGACACACCCCAGTTCCCAGGCTGCCCATAAGAGGTCAAAAAGTGGGTGGTGGCCCAATTCCTGGAAATCCCTGCCCTTTCTCCAAAATAGTTGGAATAACCCTCCCACTCATTAGCCTATGAAATTACCCAGCCCATACAAACTAACCACCCCATATTTCAGGGTCTCCTGTCTTCTGAGGTGGCCCATACTCTTTCTGTGGAGTGTGTTTCTCCCAGGGTTATTCTTGCCTTTTGATATGAACTGCATTCTGTCTATGGAATGTGTAAAAGTGAAAGTTGATCATTCCTGTCCAACTCTTTGCAACCCCATGGACTGTAGCCTGCCAGGCTCCTCTGTCCATGGAATTCTCCAGGCCAGAATCCTGGAGTGGGTAGCCATTCCCTTCTCCAGGCGATCTTCCCAGCCCAGGGATTTGACCCAGGTCTCCCACATTGCAGGCAGATTCTTTACCACTGAAGCCACCAAAGAAGCCCACGAATACTGGAGGGGGTAGCCTATCCCTTCTCTAGGGGATCTTCTCTTGACCCAGGAATCAAAGAGGGGTGTCCTGCATTTTACCAGCTGAGCTACCAGGGAAGCTCATGGAATGTGTATCTTTCTAAGTAAATCTTACATATCACTTTGTCTCTCACTGAATTCTCTCTTTGCTGAGACATCAAGAAACTGAGCTTCATTAAGTTCTGAGACCAAGTGTGTGATTTCAACTAAAAGGCCGTGGATTCAAGTCCCCATCTGAGGTGTGCAGTTTCACAGTCAAGATTGTCTGTTCTCAAGTGTGGGTGAAGAATGTCACCAGCCATATCAGCAAACAAAGGACATCTTGGTCATCAAGCCATCAGCCACTGCAGCAGTCACAACAGTGCAGCCTGAGGGGGATTCAGGATGGAGAAAAACAGGACACTGGCCAACTGCAGCCCACCAGGCCCTGCCACCCATGGGATTTTCCAGGCAAGAGTACTGGAGTGGGTTGACATTTCCTTCTCCAAAGACAACTAAGGTGCATGTCAAAAGAATAATTTCAATGAGCTCAGCCTCTTGTATCTTCCCATACGGAAAAGCACTAAATTTGTTAACTGGAGACGTCTGGGTTTTCTTTAACCAACAGTAAGTCTTTGATGTTTCTACTACCTGGTTTTTGTTGCAAAAATATCTATATGTCTTGGTTCTTCGCTTACCTCTTTGGAACAGTTCCTCAGAGGTATATGAGGCTGACTCCTGGGCTTTCATCCTGGTCAGTCTGATGAATAAAATATAATTCTAGATTTCAGGCTGTGCATTTGTTTTCAGTCCATACAAGCACGGCAGGAGAGTAGGTAAAAGGCTCATGTGGGCAAGGGCGCCAGACATCGCAGATGGACTAGAATCTCTTCCTTTTCACCCCCAACGACATGCTGGTACTGTGGAAGGCCCTGGAACTCTGGGGATGGGGGGCAGAAAGGTCCAAGAAGATTCAACGTTAAATTTCCAGTAACCCAGAGGGTTAGGGCTCAGAGCATATGTGACTTTTCAAAAATTACATATGTATTTCTTTTGTATCAGAATTTGTGGCTTGAGATCTACACCTACTACGTGGATACCTCATTTAAGCCTCATAATAACTTACATGTGAAAGTCAAATCGCTCAGTCGTGTCCGACTCTTTTCAATCCATGGTCTGTAGCCTATCAGGCTCCTCCGTATGGGAGTTTCCAGGCAAGGTACTGGAGTGGGTTGCTACTTCCTTCTCCAGGGGATCTTCCCCAGCCAGGGATCGAACTCAGGTCTCCCACACTGCAGGTAGATGCTTTACCATCTGAACCACTAGGGAAGCCCCATTATTCTCCCTAGTTTACAGCAGTTAAACACAGAGGCTACAGAAGGAATGTGCTCATAAATGGAAATATTCTCATTCAAGCACCTCATTTTACCACTGAGGTAACAGAGGTTTTGGAAAAGCTAAATGGGTCTTAAGTTCCAAGACCAAGCCTGAAGGAAATCCTGGCTATCCCAATGTGCACTGGAAGGCAGAGGCTGAACCAGAGTGAAGTCCTCCACGGTGCATTTTTTAAAAAACTTGAACACTGCTGTTGTTGCTTCTGCATTTGTAAGGCAGACACATGTGAAAGGCAGATTTCCTGGAGATTTTTCTACTTTTGAAATATTAATTGCAGCCTAGGCTAATAGGCTAGAAGAAGCCTATTGGTCAGCAAGAAAGCTCTTGGCCTCACCGGGTTAACTTCTTCCCCAAACCCCTCCCACCCATGGGAGAGGCAGCAAATCCAGTGAAGGAGAGGCAGAGGAACCTCTGAAAGGGCTGCTGCTGCTGCTGCTGGAGCAGGTAGGGAGCCCATGGGCATCCAGCCTAGGGAGCCAAGCCCCCAAGGCCAGTCAGCTGCCAGGATCAATGGCGTTCTCCCAGGGCTCCAGGGCGCCCTGCTTGGAGGTGGAAGTTCCCTCTCTATGGGCAATGTGCCACTAGTTTAAGAAAAAAACTACTATTTCTAAGAGCCAAAAAGCAGAGACATTACTTTGCTGATAAAGGTCTGTCTAGTCAAAGCTATGGAGAAGGCAATGGCAACCCACTCCAGTACTCTTGCCTGGCAAATCCCATGGACGGAGAGCGTGGTAGGCTGCAGTCCATGGGGTCGCTAAGAGTCGGACATGACTGAGCGACTTCACTTTCACTTTTCACTTTCATGCATTGGAGAAGGAAATGGCAACCCACTCCAGTGTTCCAGATTCTCTCTCTAGGAGAATCCCAGGGACAGGGGAGCCTGGTTGGCTGCCGTCTCTGGGGTTGCACAGAGTCAGACATAACTGAAGCGACTTAGCAGCAGCAGTCAAAGCTATGGTTTTTCCAGCAGTCATGTATGGATGTGAGGGTTGGATCATAAAGAAAGCTGAGTGTTGAAGAACTGATGTTTTTGAACTGTGGTGTTAGAGAAGACTCTTGAGAGTCCCTAGGATTGCAAGGAGATCCAACCAGTCAAATCTAAAGGAAATCAGTCCTGAATATTCATTAGAAGGACTGATGCTGAAGCTGAAGCTCCAATACTTTGGCCATCTGATACGAAGAACTGACTCACTGGAAAAGACCCTGATGCTGGGAAAGATTGAAGGCAGGAAGAGAAGGGGATGAACAGAGGATGAGATGGTTGGATGGCATCACCAACTCAATGGACATGAGTTTAAGCAATCTCTGGGAGTTGGTGATGGACAGGGAAGCCTGGTGTGCTGCAGTCCACGGGGTCACAAAGAGTTGCACATGACTGAGTGACCGGAACTGAACTGAACTGTGTGCCTGGAAGTCTCTACCTGTGTTACTTGATTTAATTGTAGTGAGAGTACTATGAGAAAGGAATTATTTTCATTTAACAGGGAAGAAAACTGAGGATCAAAGAACTTAGAGATCCTGCCAAAGTCAGGAATCAGAAGGGTGAGGTTCAGAACCAGGTATTTACTCATTCCCCCAAACCACTGGCTTCTGTTTTTCTTCCCCAGTGAGACCCCTCATTTATTTCTAAATCACCCTCCCTTACTGCATTTTTTTTAAATTGTAAAACGAGCCTAGAAAAAGACTGATAAAATATCCCTCACCTTCTTTAAAATTGAGTGAACAAATGTGAAAGTATTTGGAATGATAATATGTAAGATATATTGAAAGGATCCTTGCATTAAAAAGATATGTGGCTTGCATTACTAAGGAGCCTCAACTGAAGTTCCGATAGGTAGTGACAACATAAAGATCATTTTGATTCCCAGACTGGTCCAGGAGAAGCAGGGAGAGGAGGAAGCGCACTGTACTTCCACGTGACTGTTTTTGGAGAATTAAAAAAAAAAAGCTTTGGTGAGCTAATCTTGAACTTGAGGCACTGTTCCTTTGTTGTCCAGCTGCTGCCTTCGAATCCTGTGTTTGTGTTACCCACAATTGCCACGGAAGCGTTTCATTTCATTTATTTATTATTCATATCCCTCTAACTTCCAAAGATAAATGCAAAGCGGGGAAGTGAAGCTTTTTCATTTTCATACACTAGATTCGTATCTCGGCCGCTTTGTTTTGCTGATATGTCAGTGTAAAAACCACGGAGCTCCTACAACTACCCGTGCAGAGGGCTGGGCGATGGCGATTACTCTAAAATTCAAATATTTGGATTCGATGCAGAGGTCCAGTGCCAAGGACATGCTGATCTGCGATTGAAGAGCTAAAACATGAAAGTCCCAATATTCCTCTCCCCTGACTGTGTCGAAGGGACGCGCTGTGGATTTAATCTCTTTAATCTGCCTAGCTGCTTCCAAAGCCACAATTATTCTGAAACCAGGCAAGGGCCAGCAGTGCTGCTGGGTCCGCCCCTGAGTGCAAGGCGAGGCTGGGACCACAGATCCCCACGGACTCTTTGTTCTGTAGCAGAGGATTCTCTCGGTAGCCAGCTGAAGGACTTTTCTTTGTGTTGTGATTGACAGACATGAATTAAATATCACCCCACTGGGCTTTCTGATTGGTGAATGGCCATGGATTACAACAATGTCTGGGGAAAATGGTGTTTCATGATAGGGAGACAAGACCAGAAAGGCAGGGCTTTTCCAGCTAATCCTGAACTTGACAACAGCAGAGACCTTGATTCTGGGCTGTGTGTGTGTGTGTGTGTGTGTGTGTGCGTGCGTTGCATGTGTGTGTTAGCTTGATATGCCTTGTTCAGGTCTGGGAAGGATGGATCCTAGAATGGTCTAAGAGAACAGGACGAAGCCAAAGGAAGTAAAATAACTGGGGGGAGAGAAAAAGACTGTTTTCTTTAAAAGACTGAAGTTTCTGGAGCTGTGCTTTAAGGATCCTATCCTTCAATGGGTCTGGCATCATCCTTCGGGCATTTTTTATTTTTCAGTTTTTCAGCAGGCAATTAGTGTTCCTTAGGGCAGCTGCGGGGGCCTGCAACGTCCACCCTGTTCCCAGCACACAATGCACAGCCTTGGGCACAAACAGCTCTGCACACTCAAGCCTCCGGTTCTGGGCAAATAGAGATGGTGCAATCAGAAAGTCCTAAGTGTGGAGAGATGGAGGGAAAAAGAAAAGCATCCCAGAATCCTAGGTGATTTAGCACGTAGGTGGCCAACTAGGAAAAGAGGAAATGGGAACACAGATGACAAAATGACAAAGCACACCTATCATCTAGCCTAAGAGCTGGTGAGGGGTTTAGATGAGTGTCAATTTCAAAGAAAGGTGATTACGCTGGTTCAACTGACCCCCAGAGACAGAAAGCGGTGATTCCTAGCAGAGGTCAGAAGCAGCATTCTTAGCCTTAAGTTTATATTTTGTGAATGATGCTTTCTGATGCTTGGAATGCTTTGGTATAACATATATTCCAGCGTGAACATATGCTGGACTCAAGTTTGCTATCAGTGGCAGACAACAGTAGGGAGGAATCTTTCGCCCAGCTTTCTTATTTTTTTAAGATTTTTTTTAAAAGTCTGTACTGAAGTTTTTACAACAGTGCTTCTGTTTAATGTTTAGTTTTCTGGTCATGAGGCATGTGGGATTTTAGCTCTCTGACCAGGGATCGAACCTGTACTCCCTTCATTGGAAGGCAAAGTCTTAACCATTGTATCACCAACCAATACTTTGGCCATCTGATACGAAGAACTGACTCACTGGAAAAGACCCTGATGCTGGGAAAGATTGAAGGCAGGAAGAGAAGGGGATGAACAGAGGATGAGATGGTTGGATGGCATCACCAACTCAATGGACATGAGTTTAAGCAATCTCTGGGAGTTGGAGATGGACAGGGAAGCCTGGTGTGCTGCAGTCCACGGGGTCACAAAGAGTTGCACATGACTGAGTGACCGGAACTGAACTGAACTGTGTGCCTGGAAGTCTCTACCTGTGTTACTTGATTTAATTGTAGTGAGAGTACTATGAGAAAGGAATTATTTTCATTTAACAGGGAAGAAAACTGAGGATCAAAGAACTTAGAGATCCTGCCAAAGTCAGGAATCAGAAGGGTGAGGTTCAGAACCAGGTATTTACTCATTCCCCCAAACCACTGGCTTCTGTTTTTCTTCCCCAGTGAGACCCCTCATTTATTTCTAAATCACCCTCCCTTACTGCATTTTTTTTAAATTGTAAAACGAGCCTAGAAAAAGACTGATAAAATATCCCTCACCTTCTTTAAAATTGAGTGAACAAATGTGAAAGTATTTGGAATGAATAATATGTAAGATATATTGAAAGGATCCTTGCATTAAAAAGATATGTGGCTTGCATTACTAAGGAGCCTCAACTGAAGTTCCGATAGGTAGTGACAACATAAAGATCATTTTGATTCCCAGACTGGTCCAGGAGAAGCAGGGAGAGGAGAAAGCGCACTGTACTTCCACGTGACTGTTTTTGGAGAATTAAAAAAAAAAAGCTTTGGTGAGCTAATCTTGAACTTGAGGCACTGTTCCTTTGTTGTCCAGCTGCTGCCTTCGAATCCTGTGTTTGTGTTACCCACAATTGCCACGGAAGCGTTTCATTTCATTTATTTATTATTCATATCCCTCTAACTTCCAAAGATAAATGCAAAGCGGGGAAGTGAAGCTTTTTCATTTTCATACACGAGATTCGTATCTCGGCCGCTTTGTTTTGCTGATATGTCAGTGTAAAAACCACGGAGCTCCTACAACCACCCGTGCAGAGGGCTGGGCGATGGCGATTACTCTAAAATTCAAATATTTGGATTCGATGCAGAGGTCCAGTGCCAAGGACATGCTGATCTGCGATTGAAGAGCTAAAACATGAAAGTCCCAATATTCCTCTCCCCTGACTGTGTCGAAGGGACGCGCTGTGGATTTAATCTCTTTAATCTGCCTAGCTGCTTCCAAAGCCACAATTATTCTGAAACCAGGCAAGGGCCAGCAGTGCTGCTGGGTCCGCCCCTGAGTGCAAGGCGAGGCTGGGACCACAGATCCCCACGGACTCTTTGTTCTGTAGCAGAGGATTCTCTCGGTAGCCAGCTGAAGGACTTTTCTTTGTGTTGTGATTGACAGACATGAATTAAATATCACCCCACTGGGCTTTCTGATTGGTGAATGGCCATGGATTACAACAATGTCTGGGGAAAATGGTGTTTCATGATAGGGAGACAAGACCAGAAAGGCAGGGCTTTTCCAGCTAATCCTGAACTTGACAACAGCAGAGACCTTGATTCTGGGCTGTGTGTGTGTGTGTGTGTGTGTGTGTGCGTGCGTGTGCATGTGTGTGTTAGCTTGATATGCCTTGTTCAGGTCTGGGAAGGATGGATCCTAGAATGGTCTAAGAGAACAGGACGAAGCCAAAGGAAGTAAAATAACTGGGGGGAGAGAAAAAGACTGTTTTCTTTAAAAGACTGAAGTTTCTGGAGCTGTGCTTTAAGGATCCTATCCTTCAATGGGTCTGGCATCATCCTTCGGGCATTTTTTATTTTTCAGTTTTTCAGCAGGCAATTAGTGTTCCTTAGGGCAGCTGCGGGGGCCTGCAACGTCCACCCTGTTCCCAGCACACAATGCACAGCCTTGGGCACAAACAGCTCTGCACACTCAAGCCTCCGGTTCTGGGCAAATAGAGATGGTGCAATCAGAAAGTCCTAAGTGTGGAGAGATGGAGGGAAAAAGAAAAGCATCCCAGAATCCTAGGTGATTTAGCACGTAGGTGGCCAACTAGGAAAAGAGGAAATGGGAACACAGATGACAAATGACAAAGCACACCTATCATCTAGCCTAAGAGCTGGTGAGGGGTTTAGATGAGTGTCAATTTCAAAGAAAGGTGATTACGCTGGTTCAACTGACCCCCAGAGACAGAAAGCGGTGATTCCTAGCAGAGGTCAGAAGCAGCATTCTTAGCCTTAAGTTTATATTTTGTGAATGATGCTTTCTGATGCTTGGAATGCTATGGTATAACATATATTCCAGCGTGAACATATGCTGGACTCAAGTTTGCTATCAGTGGCAGACAACAGTAGGGAGGAATCTTTCGCCCAGCTTTCTTATTTTTTTAAGATTTTTTTTAAAAGTCTGTACTGAAGTTTTTACAACAGTGCTTCTGTTTAATGTTTAGTTTTCTGGTCATGAGGCATGTGGGATTTTAGCTCTCTGACCAGGGATCGAACCTGTACTCCCTTCATTGGAAGGCAAAGTCTTAACCATTGTATCACCAGGGAAGTCTCCTGGCTTTCAATAAATATCAAAATTTTGTAAAGTAATTATCCTATAATAAAATAAATTAATTTAAAAAAGAAAGAAAAATGCAAAAAAAGATCAAAATTGATTTGCCACTGAGTTGAACACAAAGATTCCTTTGGTAAGATGAGAAGGCAGAAGTATTCAAATGTTGGCCAGATTTGGGGCAGTTAAATAGATTTTTTTCAAATAAAAAGGGCAAAGAGTTTGTTTGGCCTAGGAGTTGTTACTGTGTCTTGAAAGGTAGTCTGTGTTTACAAAGGCACCTGTGACAGGCTTGTAAGCCTCAACTGGGAAAACTCCTGGGCACCATACAGGTGAGAAGATGAGAATTGGAAGCTAATATCCAAGTGTCAGCAGAGCAGCCATGGACAAATGCAGAGTGGAGGGGCTGTAGCAAATGAAGCACACGGGGCACAGAGCTTAAGAAATCAGGGAAAAGCTGGGAAAATACTTCCCAATCCTGGCAAGAAAATTTGGGCGATAGGTAGGGTCCGTGGCACCAGAATCATGCTTAAGCCAAAGATTCATACTCCAGCATCTCAGCCTAGGGGCTGTAATGCTTCCCAAAGAAGCAAAATTGAATCTTGGCATTGCCAGGGTGAGGAGGCGGTGTGACCATATGGCTCCTCTACTGGGGGGTGTTGAGGGTGGTTGTGAAGGGAAGAGAAATACAAGGCAGACGTTTTGGGAAAGCAGAACTCGAGCTAACCACCTACGCTCTCTGGCTGCTGGAAATGGCATCCTTCTTTTGGGACAGAAGTTTGGGAGTTTTCATGTTCATGTACATTCTAATCAAAGTGAGGTCCTTATTTAGAGGTTGCACAATCTCAGTGGACTGTTTGCAACAGCGGTGAATCGATGCCTGGTTCTTCAGTGTTCAGTGCAACAGTGCCAGCTCCGGGAAGCCTTCCTAAGCTGGAAGAGCACTACTCCAGGAGGAAATATGAGTAATAACAAAGATGCTTCTTTAACAGAGCCACAGCTTGCAGAGCTGTAACCTGGTACATCCCCACCTCCTCCCACCATGTTTTGTTGTTTTTTTTTTCTTCCTAAGGTATGCTGTGTTGTTAGGAAGATTTATGACCTGTGTGTTCCTTTGGCTCCTTTGTGAATCCAAGCAGTTCAGTCCTAATGTCTTGGCTATGATGTCATGGAAGGGAATGGGATTATGAAGGGATCAGAGGAGTGGACTGGCTGTGATGGAGGGTATGACTGCTAGGGCTGTCATTACAATAGACTATAGTCTGGGTGGCTTAAGCAACAACACTTTAATTCTGTTAGGCTTAATAATTCTGAAGGCTCGAAGTCTAGATCAAGGTGTCAAAGACCTCTCTCCTGGCTTGTAGAGAGCCATCTCCTCCCTTTGCTCTCATGCAGGCTTCCCTTGGTGGGTGTCTGTGTCCTAATCTCCTCTCCTCATAAGGACACTATCCAGCTCAGATGAAGCCCACCTTAGTGACCTCATTTGTCCTCAGTTATCTCCTTAAGGATCTTATCTCTAAATAGATTCTGAGGTACTGGGGGTATGGAGTCCAACACATGAGTTTAGAGGGAGGGATACAATCCAGCCCATGGGATGCCCTTGTGGGCTCCCCAGATACCCAGGAGATATAATTGCTTTGGGGTCTATAATATTGTGGTGAAACAGTCTTCGTACAAAAGCAGAATGCTGGATTTCCGTGGTGGTCCAAGGAAGAAAAGTCCTGTTAATGCAGGGGACATGGGCTCCATCCCTGATCCTGGAGGATCCCACACGCCTTGGGGCAACTAAGTTGCACTGCAACTCCTGAAGCCCTCGCACCCTTGAACCTGTGCTCCACAACAAGAGAAACCACCATAATGAGAAGCCTGTGCACGGCAATTAAGAGTAGCCTCTGCTCCCTGCAACTAAAGAGAGCCTGTGTGCAGCGACAAAGACCCAGCACAGCCCTAAATAAATAAATATTTTTTAAAAAGCAGAATGTTTACGGACTTGTGACCAGTGGCTTTCCACTCAATCACAGACTCATTATCATAACCCTATTATTATAACACACCATGTAATCATCCCATCAATATCAATAAATATTTACTGATTAACGAATAACTCTTCTTTCCTGAAAAGACTCACCCTTCCTCGTAAGGATTTGACAGCTGAGAGGTGAGCCAAGGTCTCAGGTTATCTGCTGATGGCCTTCTATTGAGTGAATTGTGGGCAGTCTCTAGTGAACTGTAAAGCATCATAAATAAATAAGCTAAATAAACAAATAATCATAAACTGTAAAGCATCACATTAAACATCTTTTGTCAACATAAATCAAGAGACTGCTGTTTACGACAGGATCACTTCAGTTTTTTCAAGTCTGTTGGCTTGTCTCCTGAGTAGGTAACTCTGAGATGGGTTCCTCTCCAGAGAACAGAGGACGAGATGCTGGGCAAAGAGCCACCTTCAAAATGAGTTTCTGTGGAAAATGCTAGATTGGCTGGGGTGGGGCAGAGACCTTTCACTTCAGGCTCAGGCCAGACCAAAGAAAGCCAAACATGCTCTTGGTTAATTGCTGGGCTGTTCCAGGCAGGTTTGTGGGCAGATGAGATCCCCAATGGCAAGAGAGGCTAGCCCTAGAAGATTCTAGGGTGAGTTAATTGGCTGTGGTACCAGAAGACAAGTCCCTGCTCCAGGAACACACTGGTTAACAAGTGTTACAGTTACAGCAGCCCTGAGACAGCCCTGGACCGGCACTACCTCTAAGTTAACACAGGCCTTAGAAGAAGAGCAAAGCTGTGGCTCAGAGCTGGGAAAAGGGATGAAGAATTGAATGCTATAATAGCTAAGGCCCAAGAAGACGCAGACTCTTTTTTTATTGTAGTAAAATACACATAACATGAAGCTTACCATTTTGGGACTTCCCTGGTAGTCCAGTGGTTAGGAATCCACCTGCCAATGCAGGGGACATGGGCTTGATCCCTAGTCTAGAAAGATCCCACAGGCCATGGAGCAACTAAGCCCGTGTGTCACAACTACTAAGCCCAGGCTCCAAACAAGAGAAGCCACCAGAACGAGAAGCCCAAGGAGAGCAACTAGAGAAAGCCCATGCACAGCAACAAAGACCCAGCACAGCCAAAATAAATAAATGAATAAAATAAGTTACCAAAACAACCTTACCGTTTTAATCACTTTAAGGGTCCAGTTTAGCAGCATCACATAAAGTCACGTTATTGTATAACCATCACCACCATCCACCTCCAGAATCCTTTCCATCCAGCAAAACTGACGCTCTGTACTCACTGGATACCAGCTCCCCATTCCCACCTTGCTCCACTGCCTGCCAACCATCCTGCTTTCTGTTTCAATGAACTGACTGCGGTGGGGCACCTCATATAGGTGGAATCATACAGTATTTGTTCTTTTGTAACTGGCTCATTTCACTTAGCATAATATATTCAAAGTTCACTCATGTTTCAGCATGTGTCAGAATTACTTCCCTTTTTAATTTAAAAAATTTTTTCTATCATTTATTTTTACTTTACTTTTTGGCATTGTGGGATCTTAGTTCCACAATCAGGGATGGAACCCAAGCCCCTTTGGAGTCTTAACAACTGGACCACCAGGGAAGTCCTTATTTCTTTTTTAAGGCTGAAAAATATTCAGCATTTTGCTTATTCATCCATTCATTGATGGACACTTGGGTTGCCTCTACATTTTGGCCATTGTGAATAATGCTCCAATGAACATAGTTATACAAGTGTCTACTTGAGTTCCTGCTTTCAATATTTTTGGACATTTACCTAGAGATGAGTTCACTGGAAAGGCTCATTCTTAAACCCAGGCCTTTCAGATTATTTTCTAGCCTAGGAGGAAACAATAAGAATAGAAAGGGAATTATGGCTTTCCCTGGGTATATGCTCAGGAGTGGGATTTCTGGATCACATGGTAGTTCTATTTTTAGTTTTTTTTTAAGACAACAAGGAGTTGGGTGGTTGGGGGGAGCTTCCCTGGCAGTCCAGTGGTTAAGACTTTGCCTTCCAATGCAGGGATGCAAGTTCTATCCCTGGTTGAGGAGCTAAGATTCCATACGCCTCCTGTGGACAAAAAGCAAAACACAAAATAGAAACAATACTGTAACAAATTCAGTAGACTTAAAAAAAAAAAAAGAGTGGCACTGAAACATATATATTACCATATGTAAAATAGTCAGTGAGAATTTCCTGTATGATCCAGGGAACTCAAAGGAGATGGGAAGGGCAACCCATTCCAGTATTCTTGCCTGGAGAATTCCATGGACTGAGCAGCCTGGCAAGCTACAGTCCATGGGGTTGCAAAGAGTCAGACATGACTGAGTGACTAACATTTTCACTTTCCAGGGAGCTCAAACCTGGTGCTCTGTGACAACTGAGAGGAGCTGGATGGGGTGGGAGGTGGAAGGGAGGTTTAAGGCAGAGGGGACATATGTATACCTATGGCTGATTAATGTTGATATATGGCAGAAACCAATACAGTATTGTAAAGTCATTATCCTTCAATTAAAAAAACCCAAATTTTAAAAAAAAGACAGCAAGGGGGAAAATGGGTGATGGGATGAATTGGGATATTGGGGTCGACACATATACACTGCTATGTATAAAACAGATAACTAGTGAGAACCTCTGTACAGCACGGGGATGCTACTCAGTGCTCCATAGTGACTAAATAGGAAGGAAATCCAAAACAGAGGGGATCTATGTACATCTACGGCTGATTCACTTCACTGTACAGTAGAAACTAACCCAACACTGTAAAGCAGCTATACTCTTGGCTCAGTGGCTCAGTGGTAAAGAATCCACCTGCAGGAGACACAGGAAATAACAGGTTCATTACCTGAGTGGGGAAGATCCACTGGAGGACAGCATGGCAACCCACTCCAGTATTCTTGCCTGGAGAATCCCATGGACAGAGGAGCCTAGTGGGCTACAGTCCATGAGGTCACAACGAGTAGGACACATCTGAGCACAAGCACAATATACTCCAATAAAAACTTTAAAAACAGAAAATGAATAACAAGGACCCCATACTGAGGACTGAACTGAGTTGGTACCTGAAGAGACCACAAGGCAAAGTCTGATCAAGGAACCTGGGCAATGAGAACTCTGACCTCAGCTTCTTGAGATTCATTTTTATCAGGAAAGATTTTTGTTTTTAGATTATATATCTCCTTTGGATCCCCTAGTTCCGTATCTGTCCTATTCCACCATTTCTTACACTTTCTACATTGGAGGTTATTTATACATGTATCTTAAGTTTCCTATTAAACTGTATGCTTCTAGAGGGCAGCAACTATATGGCATTCATTCTTGAAATCCCAACAGCATCTAGTATAATCTCTGAAGCCAAACTTTTGGTTATTAAATATTTACTAGAGAGATCCAGATATTAAGCATGAGAGAAACAGACCTACTTACTCATTTCCTGGAATTCTTCAAGGAAAGCACCATGCTCATGTCAGCTTAGATGTTATTAATAGCAGTTGAGTAACCAGAGGAAGTAATAATATTGCTGTGGGAAAATTAGGCCACATCTGAAACATCTTGTGCTACTCCAGACCTGATTTAAGTAGCCTCTATCCTAGGTATTGAGAATAATCAAGAGCAGGAGAAGAAAATCTGGAAGCTGTCAGATAAAAGCAGTTGAAGAATTGACTGTTTTAGCTTGGAGACAAGAAGACTGAAGAGAGAGACATAATAAATGGTTGCAAATATTTGAAAGGCTTTCTTGCAGATGAAGAAGTCAACTTAGTTTTGCTCCAGAGGAGGACCTGAGACCAAAGGGTTTGAGAGCAAAGAGACAAGATTTGATTTAACAGAGAACTGCTCAGCTTTTAAATTTGAGCTCACCTGCAATGGAATAGACTGCTTGATAAGATTAGCTCCCTGTCCATGAAGAGGCAGTCAGGAAATCAGTAGAAAGGAAGATACAGACTCCATCCTGCAGATTCTTATTTTGACCATCATAGTTTTTATTTCCAAGCCTTTAGTAATTTCCATTAAAAAAAAAAGTGCTGTTGGTTTCAAGGATGTTATATCCCGTTCTCTCTCACAAGATTACCCACAGAAGAAGGTCCCTGTCCTCAGAAGAGGACACTTTTCCAGTGGTACTTTAACTTTTTGAGATTGGTACCACAATTCAGGATACTGCAGGATTGCTTTGTTTTCAAATGATTGACCTTTCTTAGCTGGAAGCTCATCATTGTAGCTGGAATCTCCTTGGATCCTGTCTATGAATGGTTTCTTTTATAATTTTTTATTTTTGGCTGCACCATCAGGCATGTGGGATCTTAAGTTTCCCAACCAGGGACTGAACCCTCTTCCCCTGCAATGGAAGTGTAAAGTCTTGACCATTGGGCCACCAGGGAAGTCCCCCATGAATGCTTGCTTGCTTCCTACTATTCTCTAGCAGAAATGGGTCACACTGTCAGGTGGGGTGTGCCAGTAGTGAATGTTCTAGGTATAGAGGTTCCCCATTCTGGATGTTTCCAAAGTATTCTTCCAAAGCTGTCATTCATTGTTCCTGCCTACAGGCAGGGAGGAGGTCAGGGCTAATCCCTTCTGACTACTCCTACTGTATTTCTGTAACCAGTTACCTCTACATCAGCCTCTGGGCTCCCCTCTTGCTTCTCATAACTGCCACCTCCAAGCTTGGTGTTGGAAGCTTGGACATTCCCCAATAACTTCTTCCTTCTACAACAGACTTTTGCTTTTTGAAAAACATCTTCCTCTATCATTCCAATCCTGCCTGCCTTCTCTTGTTTAAGAATTCCTTATTTCTAGTCCACCAAGAATATCTCGTCTTATTTTTCTGTTATATTGTTGGTTTGTTATTTTAAACATGTCATCTCCTTTCTGTCATTTTTAGAAATCTGTGCTCAGCTTACCATCTTAATTTACTCTCCTGTCCCTTCCAATTCTAAATGTTGTAATTTTATAAATGCAAAAGGGAGAGTAAACAAAAAACACAGTCTTTATAAAAAGAACTCATTTTAAAATTGTTTTTTCCTAACTATACCAATAATAGCACATAGCTGAAATTCCAGATCATTCACAATACCAGTATCAACACCATAATACCCATCCATCACTGTGAACATTCTGGAATATATGTAAAATATACATATATATATACACACACATACTTATTATAAATATATATGCATATGTATACATATACAAGATGCTACCTTTATACACATAGATATATTTAAATGGAATAAGAATAAACTCTCCAAATAACCTTAACTATCTTTTGAAATCCCTCATAGACTGTTATGTCATTATTTCAGTAATTAAGCCAAGTATAAACTGCAGGTTACCTTCTCTTGTCTTTGAACTCTTTTTGATTTTTCTAATTTTTGTGCATTTTGTCTTATAAGTGTTACTCTTTCACTTCATTCATTTCACTCTGTGTAGCAATCCCTGCAGAGATTAACAACACAAAAACATGGCACTTGCCACCCTAGATGTCTGGGATGACACATCCACACTGCCTTTTAAGGAATTATCATTAATTTCAACTTTTATGAAAAGAACTTATGATGACAATCTCTTACACTGAGTAAAGTAAGGCAGAGGAGAAATATTGTATGATATCCCTTATATGTGGAATCTAAAAAGAAGTGATGTAAATAAACTTACTTACAAAGCAGAAGCAGACTCACAGACTTAGAGAAGGAACTTGTGGTTCCAGGGGGAAGGATGGGGGGAAGGGATAGGGAGTTTGGGATGGACATGTACACACTGCTATATTTAAAATGGATAACCAGCAAGGACCTACTGCATAGCACAGGGAACTCTGTTTAGTGTTATGTGGCAGCCTGGATGGGAGAGGAGTTAGAGAGAGAATGGATACAGGTATAGGTATGGCTGAGTCCCTTCGCTGTTCACCTGAAACTGTCACAACATTGCTAATCAGCTATGTCCCAGTACAACGTAAAAACTAAACAAAATTTTTAATAATAAAATTACTGAAACAACAACCTTATGAACCCAGTTTCAGAAATCTAACGGCAGTTCCCATTCTAATTTATAATGCAACTTATATCTGAGTTACATCTTCCTCTTTATGTTTTTAAGTAAATCAATACTTGGAGTTTGTTATTATGATTATGTAAATGTGGTTCTTTTTTGGCTGAGCTAAGTAGAATTGCATCATTATGTTCGCTTTCTTATTCAAATTTTTTAAATGTTCCTGGAATTATTGACTATTTTCTTAATTCTTACAATCGTGAACTCTAACTACTCCATTAGCTCTGTAAGATGCCTCTGGATTCTATTTTCCAAACAATCCAGTACTGTCGTTATGGTTTTCATTCAGATCATTTCCCTGGAGCACTTCCCTCCTTCCTGTTCCTACCTAGGTCACTTCTTTCTAGGTCTGTCCAGCCACCATCCTCTGTTGGATCCTCCGGTTCCTATAATTTCTGTTTCTTGGTTTTCTCCCTTATTTTTCTGAAAAACAGAATTAATGTTTTTCTGAGAAAGAACATACAAAAGGCAAAACACTTGAGGATTTCAAGATCTAAAAAGACCCTGATAATTTGGATAGGGCATAGTACATTTTGATAAGAAAAAAGAAATCCCTATTTTTTGAAGGTAATGATCCATTGACCCCTTGTTTCTACTATCCTTATGAAGAAATTCAATGTAATTTTGATGCCTGATATTTGTTACGTGAATGCTTTTATTTTTCCTCTCTAGGCATTTTAGGAATTTCTCTTGGTTTTTGATGTTCAGAAATTTCCCAGGGATGATTCTGGTCTGGGTCCTTTGTGGGAGGTGCTGTGCTGTGTGCTCAGTAACTCAGTCGTGTCTGACTCTTTGCGACCCCATGGATTGTAACCCAGGCTCCTCAGTCCATGGAATTTTTCAGAAAAAATATTGGCGTGGCTTGCCATTTTCTTCTCTAGATCTTCCCAACCTAGGGGTTGAACCTGCAGCTCCTGTGTTGGCAAGCGAATTCTTTCACCACTGAGGCACCTGGAAGCCCTAGGCCTTTTAAATCAAGAGACTCAGATTGAAGATAATTTCTTGTTTCATGTGTGTGTGTGTGTGTATGTGTGTGCGTGCGTGTGTATGGGGGTAGACAGTCTGTCTGGTTATACAGAGAAAAGCAGAGTGGCCGCACTGTGTATGCAGTCTTTCATCCATGTTTTCAGTTCCTTGCCTCACCAACCTTCCACAATACTCGATGACCTCAAGACCAGGCTTTCTAGGGCTCCCTGGGGGCAAACTGATGCTCTGTTCTTTGTTGTTTACTCTTGCAGGTGTTTAGGTGGCTGGGTCTCCATTCTGCATCACATTTTACCCATTTTTTTTTAAATCTAAAGAGATGTTGTATCATCCATTTGGTCTTTTGCCCCGTTGACATATTTATTCCTGACATTCTAGAACTAACATTTTATTAGGTGTATAGGCTTGTGTTAAACTCACTACATTTCACCAGAAGTCTAAAGAGCTTTTAGAGTGGGTCTTTGAGACAAAAATGGTCATAGTTTGCTATGGAAGGAGTTATTGGGAAAACATTTCCAAACAGAGCAAAGAATTAGGAATATTCTGTCTCTTTTCTTTAGTAAACATAACTCCTTGCCTGCCGACAGCAAGTGATATAAATGACAGCAATCAACTCCAGCCTTTCCCTCTTGCCTCAAGTCTTACCCATTGCTATCTTCACCAGTGCCTCCTTGCTAGTTAACAATGAAATCATCTACTATTTTACATATTTTGATCATGAGTACGGAGCCAGGAGTCACATTGACTGTCAGTCTGCAAATCTGACCTAAATAGATGATTAGGATAGTTAACTGTAGAGACCAGATGTTACTTCATCTTAAGGGCACTAGATTCTGAATTCTTTTCTTTTCTTTCTTTCTTTACAATTTAAGCAAAGGCAAGAAAGATGGCTTCCCAGGTGGCTCAGTGGTAAAGAATCTGCCTCCCAATGCAAGAGATGCAGGAGAGGCAGGTTTGATCCCTGGGTCGGGAAGATCCCCTGGAGAAAGAAATGGCACCCTGCTCCAGTATTCTTGCCTGAGAAATCCCATGGACAGAGGAGACAGGTGGGCTACAGTCCATGGGTCACAAAGAGTCACACACGAGTGAGCACAAGAAGAAAGATGCTGATATCATGACGCTAAGACAGCTGTGCTATATTACTGATGAGGCATCTGATATTCTTTCACTAATTAATAATTAGGGAAACGCTTCTAATTCAGAGAACAATCAACCCTTCATATCCCCAGGTTCTGCATCCATGGATTCAACCAACCATGGACGAAAAATGCTTGGAAAAAATTTCCAAATAGCAAATATTTGCCACACACTGGCAACTATTTACATAGCATTTGCATTGTATTTACAACTATTTACATTGTATTATATATTGCAAGAAACCTAGAGATGATACCTAAGGTGTATCGGATGATGAGTGCAGGTTATATGCAAATACTAAGCCATTTTATATGAGGGACTTGAGCATCTACAAATTTTGGTGTCTGCAGGGGTGGGGGTTGGGGGATAGGTTGTCCTGGAACCAATTCCTGTGGATACTGAAGGTCAACTGTAGTATATCTCTCGTAGACTTGTTAGGTACCTACACTGGGGCCAAACTGCAGAAGTCTGCATCCTGGTTCTACTCCTGTGACTTTGAGCAAGATACTCATGCCTCAGTTTCCTCGTTTATGAAATGCTGAAAAGAGGATATATTGAAATAAGGGTACGATAGTCACCAGATCATAGGGTCATTGTGGGAATAAATTAAAATAATATCTCATGCACTGTAAGTCCTATATAATTGTTGGTTATGATAATGGCTGTTATTTCACATGGCAGGATGTTGGGACTGTTACTTTGGTTTTAAAGAAACTCAGTAGTGTGTGTGCTTAGGCACTAAATTGTGTCTGACTCTTTCCAACCCCATGGACTGTAGCCCACCAGGCTCCTCTGCCCATGGGATTTCCAAGGCAGGAATACTGGAGTGGGTTGCCATTTCCTCCTCCAGAGGATCTTCCCACTCAGAGATCAAACCCATGTCTCTTATGTCACCTGCATTGGCAGGTGGGTTCTTTATCACTGAGCCACCAAGTAATTACTATATAATTTGTAGCTATGATTATGGCTGTTGTTATTACAAATGGAAAGATGTTGAGATTGTCACTTTGGTTTTAAAGAGACTCAGTAGAGGAAAAACAAAACTGAACAGTCTGGAGTCACAGCTGTTGATCAAACACAAGATGTGGAACTGATTCCTTAGCAACTAAGCCTCAGATGACAAATGAGAGATTCATATTTGAAGACCCCACCTTGTTCCTTTTCTATGTAAATTGTTGTCAATATTTCCAAGGTGAAAGTTTGAGTTGGCCTGATGAAGCTAGTATTCCACATGCGAATAGAAAGGGTCCAGGGGACTCCTCGGGCGCCCACGTGACATCTCTAGGTTTCCTTTTTGCTTCTCTTCAGGAAATCCCCTTCCTTATCTGATTCTATAAATAGATGCAACATGTTCATGACCAGCTCCAGGCCTGGACGAGGAGTTTTCATGAGAAATGAGTGTTTGCTGTGGCTTCTCTGCAGCCCTGAGCCCTTGCCCAAGGCTGGGGCTGGCAGGCAGGAGGACCTGCACATGGGAGCTGGAGACCAGCATACGGAACAGGGGACCTCCCCTTGACTTCTCTCCCTATGGAGGACTGCAATTGGTTGGAGAGCGCCCAGGAGCAAGAGTCTGTCAGATCCAAGTTCCAACTTTACCCCGATTCAATTTCTCACAGCTTTATAAATTTGGTTTCTTCATCTGTAAAGTAAACACTTCTCAGTGTTGTAACGCAGAGCAGATGAGTACATTAGTACATACAAAATTGTTTTGCCGATCACAGAAGTCCTATACTCCCATTCTTCCCTCCTTCTTCAGCTACCCATGATTATTAGTCCAAAATCCCCTGTCCCAGATTCCTCTCACCAGGCAGGCTCTGTCTGGATGACACCAGGATGTGCAAGGCCCTGGCAATGATCTTGTAGGACAGGGGTCCCCCACCTCCGAGATCTGATGCCTGGTGATCTGAGGTAGAGCTGATATAATAGTAATAGAAATAAAGTGCACAGTAAATGTAATGCTGTGGATGAGATGGTTGGATGGCATCACTGACTCAATGGACATGAGTCTGAAGCAAGCTCCGGGAGTTGGTTGATGGACAGGGAAGGCTGGCGTCCTGCAGTCCATGGGGTCACAAATAGTCGGACACAACTGAGCAACTGAATTGAACTGAACTGAATGAAATGTGATTCACCTGAATCATCCTGAAACCATCCCACTGCCCTGGTCCATGGAAAACTTATCTTCTGCAGAACTGGTCCCTGGTGCCAAAAAGGTTGGGGGCCGCTGGCATAAAGTCAAAGAATCACCTCGTCCAGACTCAGTGGAGTTGACACAGTGGGGTTGAAGGTGTCACCTGTCCATGGAGGGCAGAGTCTGGGGGCTTCTGAGAATGTGAACATACCTATGCTGAGCTGTTTTCAGGAACCCGAATGCTTTCCCAGCCCAGAGCCATTACAGTCCAAGGTTTTCTCAGCTTCTTGGGAAAAAAACCAAAGCGAGCTCAAGAGTGGATACAGCAAGTTCTCTTCAGAACACATTCTTGGCCAGGCTCAGCTGCTTACTGATTCTGAATCTCTGGTGATTTGCTAGAAGTAGGGTTTCAGTCTTACAGCATGAAATCTTTCCTAGAGCACAAAGATTCTCTTCCTGCCCGCCCCCTCTATTTTGTGTGGAGAGGATAGAGACTTTGGCATTAGTAAGATACTTGCACACCTCTATGACTTCTCATTCAGAGGATTTCAGACACTCCGAAAATAAAACTAAGCTCAGCTTAGTGCCCTTCCATTATGGTCATGGTTATTTTCCAGGCAGGATCTCTCTACTTCTAGTTGATTATCAACAAATGCCCCTCTTTTTCCTTTTGTGTAAGATTTGGGAGGGATGCCTTAACAGGCTAACTTATGTTTTCCTTTACTATTTTGTACTGATTTGATCTACACGAACACCATTTTCCCTTAATTAGATCGGGTTATCACCCATATTGGGAAAGTCCCAGTTTGTGTAAAGGCAAACCCTCATAGCTTGGAGTGCACTTTGGGTTAAACTCAGATGCCATCCTGATACTCTCCATCTCATGATCTTCTATTTCCAAGCTACTTCTCATCTTATAATGATCTACTGGAAGTTTTGGAGAAATTCTGTCAGACCTCAAGTCTGCCCAGGCCACAAGCATCTAAGGCCGAAAGAGGGCTGTGTTGAGTGAAAAGCAATACTTTCGTTTGGGACTCTTGAAAGTTCATACCAATGTTTTCGAGGGGGACCCAGATGGTATTTCATGTGGGTTTGCCACCAAGTCTTTCCTGTGTTGGCCGTCTGTGACATTGCCCGGGAAGTTGCAGCAAAGCCCCTCAACCTCAGTTGAGCAGAAGACCTGACACTTGGTTGAGGTTGCTCCCATTAGCTGTCACTGACACAGGCAGCCGCTGAAGGCACTGCCGCTCGGGGGAAGCAGCACCTGATGTTGGGGTGTGTCTGCCCAGGCAGGGCCATCATTGTGGGCCTGCCAATGGGGCTGCTGACCACAGGAGATGTTGCCCTAGAGCTGCGTCTGGGGTGGGTTCTTCCACCCTCATGGGGCAGCCACCACCAGAATCGGGCTACAGAGGCTGGTATTGCAGGCTGTTCCCAGGGTGCACTGTGTTCACGATGCCCAGGACTGGCCTCACTAAAGCAGATACAGACCTTTTCTCCCACTTTCAGGCCACACTCTCACACTTCAGGCCAAACTTGCTGGTTTATGCGCCTGAAGTCTGTTGTTTTAAATTTTTGCCTGCACTGGGTCTTTGTTGCTACGAGTGGGCTCTCCTTAATTGCAGCAAGCGGGGGCCTACTCTCCAGTTGCAGTGCATGGTCTTCTCATTGGGGTGGCTTCTCTTGTTGCAGAGCACCAGCTCTAGAGTACAGTTTTCTGCAGTTGTGGTGCAGGGGCTAAGTTGCCCCACAGCATGTGGGATCTTCCCAGATCGGGGATTGAACCTGTGTCTCCTGCATTGGCAGGTGGATTCTTAACAACTGGACCACCAGGGAAGTCCATGTTCCTGAAGTCTCACAGAGAGTTTTGCAAGGTAACAGCACTTCCAAATTCTACTTGCCTCCTCCTCTCACCCCCTGAGAAGCTGCCATTTGCTCACAGGGGATGGACTGGTGGAAACTCCTGGGTCCTGGGCACCATGCAGTTTGCTCCTCTCACACTGAGCATGATGCTAAAGCAACCTGGTGAGCACTTTCCTAGGGGTGCTTCACTCCCTTGGACCATAAATCTATCTCCAATCCTCCTCCCAAATTCCAGCCAGAAGCACAGTTTGTAAACCTACTTTGTTGCAGAGAAGCCTAACAGTGTGACTAATCAAAGACTTTCAAGGATAAAAGTACATTTCATTAGGACAAAATTATATGGCAGATGGAAAAAATAAAAATAAAGGACATACTGTCTCCAGATATTACATAAGAATTGTCATGTATTTTTTTTGGTAACAGATGAAAATGAGTATCAAGTTGTCTACATGTTTAGATTCCATCAGACACATTTCAAAGTGATGTGTACTTTTCCTTTAAAACATTAACATTTGCAGTCTGCTGGAAATTACACCCTTGGCAACCATGGATACTTACATGGAAAAATTGTGGAAGTTATCTTTAAAACAGGTGAGGGAGTGCAGAGCTTTTCAAAATTCTTTGGAAAGAAAGGTGAGCTGTGAGCAAAAATGTTTGAAGATCTTCACTTTAGAGTGTGGTTCTTTTTTTTTTTTTTTCTGGCCGCACTGTATGTGGGATCTTAATTCCTTGAACAGGAATTGCATTCCTCGACCAGGAATTGCATTCCTCTGCGTTGGAAGCTGGGAGTTTTAACCGCCGGACCACCAGGGAAATCCCAAGTGTTTTGCAAAGATGCTCTCAACAAGTGACTCATTCCTATGAATTTTGTTTCAAAGATTCCTTTTCATTGAAGGTTTTTATATTATGTTTGTTCAAATCTGTTTTTCACTGGATACGCTGAAGAACAATAATTGCATGAAAGATGAATGGTAGTCTGGTGCATCCTCCACCCTGAAGGGGCTGATCCACCTACTGCTATTAGACACTGTCCTTAAGCAAGTAGACCTCAGGTTTCCAACGAGAGAGCACACCTTGCTGGGACCACGATAACACATTTGATTTAAGGCCTCATCTGTTCCCATTCTCTGCTGCCTTCTCCTCTTTCTGCTTTTTAATGTTTAAAAAAAAGTTGGCAAAACTGAAGACTGGCAAGAAGGATGAGTGGGAAGGGAACATAATTAGTGAGTAATCCTTAGTCTTCTCTGTGAAGTTATTTTTGTTGTCCTTCCAACCTCCAAATAACAGCTGGGAGGGAAGAGTGGAGAAGAAATGGGTAAGCTGATTATCAAGAGAATCTTTTCCTGGTTGGAATAAGTGTCCCAGGAGAAAGTGACGGACTCCAATGAATGCTTCCCAAGGAAGCAGTTTCCTTCAATATCTTCACACTCTTTTCTGTTGGTGAACAAGAGAAGCAGCATTCTGTGGCTGGAAGTGGGCAAGTTCACTTCCTTCTTTGTTCTGGGAATGAACCGCAGGGTGACACTGAACAGTGAAAACTGGAAATGTATCCAGTGAGCCCCTGAACTGACATCTACGTATCTGTATTTATTTAACTCACGTTTTAAATTACATCCCACTTGGAAATTTGTTGGCAAAGACGGAGAAACTGCGTTTGTTAGTGATTGATACTGATAAGTCTATACACACAGTTTTACATACATATCCACACACATATGCTTTATGGGAATGTTTACCTTTTGGCTCCTTGTGCTAGATGTTCTGACGATCAGCACTGCAGTCCCAAGAACAGCCCAGATGGTTGGTTCATGTTATACAAGCAAGTCTTCAAGCACCAGTGTTTATCAACCAACAACGCAGGCGTTGTGACAGAATGATCAAGTCTCCAGGGCTGCTCTTGTTGACCCCAGGCTCAATGTGAGGGCCAGCAGGCTGTCACATCTACACACACAGAGGGGGTGGCTGCAACTGCTGAGCCTGGATGTCTGTCTGGGAGTTCACTGCCCCAGTCTTCCTGGCTGCCCATGTTCAACCTGAGAGCCGGTATTTTTTGTTCCGATGACCCACACGCATGTCCTCTGATAGGTGGGCCAAAGGAGACCTGAAAGAACCACAGAGTTTGGTCGAGCCACATGCCAGGCTAAACTCACAGCCATCATGTGTGGACGACCAGGCTGGGTGCCCTCCACTGCTGACCCAGAGCTTTGCAGTGATTAGACCCTCAGCTCGAGGGAAAGGCACCTCCAGTCACTGGGTATCACTGTCCCTACCCCGGGTCGGCAAGTTGTGAATGGAGATTCCACACGGAGGCTGGAAGTTGCCACCCAAAAGCCCCACCTCTGAAGAGCCCAGAAGGGTGTACATCCAAGCAGGCTTTAATCTGCTTCCTGTTTTTGGCCAAGTGGGAGGAGGAACGTGGGAGAGCCCAGGACGTTCCCAGAGACGAAGAGGGCCCTGACTCGGTGTGGCTCCTCTCTGAGTGAATTCTGCTGGCTCGGGCACAGACGCTCACAGCTGTGTGAAGGGCGCTGCAGGGGGCATAATGGCCGCTGTGTGTGCCGGAGTACAAACCGTCCCACACAGGCCTGGGCCAGAGAAACAATGGGGCAACAAACAGCCTTCAGAACAATGCACTCATTTCCTGTCCTCACACTAGGCTGAATGAGGCTCGGTAGGCTGGTTCCACCTCACCAAGAGCCCTCCACAGACGACATAATTTTCGCAGCCTGTTGTTCATCAGGCATGACAGACACACAGACAAAGAAGAGAAATGACAAGCATCTGGGATGTTTCTTTTCTCCCCCCTGCAAAGCAAGATTTAAACTTATTTTTATTTTAGGCCCAGATAAAACAGTGTGATAAAAACATTGGAGAGATGTTAGAAGCTATTTCAGTGTTAAGTCTTTCTGACTTGAAATGCTTGTGATTCACTATCTCTGATAAAAACATGGGTGTGAAGCTCTCTGGGTTTTTCTGCTTGTCAGCAGGCCAACTGGCTCTGCCGTGACCTCAGCTCTCTATGTCCTGCCCGAGCGCCCATTCTTCTGCAAGAGAAAGTCCTACTGGGAGTTGGTTTCAGATTGTTGTTTACTCACTAAGTCACGCCTTTTCATACTGTTCATGGGGTTCTCAAGGCAAGAATACTGAAGTGGTTTGCCATTCCCTTCTCCAGTGGACCACATTCTGTCAGACCACTCCACTGTGACCCATCCATCTTGGGTGGCCCCACACGGCATGACTTAGTTTCACTGAGTTAGACAAGGCTGTGGCCCGTGTGATCAGATTGGCCTGTTGTCTGTAATTGTGGTCTCAGTCTGTCTGCCGTCTGATGCCCTCTCTCAGGGCCTACCCTCTTACTTGGGTTTCTCTTACCTTGGATGTGGGGTAACTCTTCACAGCTGCTCCAGCAAAGCGCAGCCCAGATATGTCAATTCGCTGGCATATTGAGTGCAGCACTTTCACAGCATCATCTTTCAGGATTTGAAATAGCTCAACTGGAATTCCATCACCTTCACTAGCTTTGTTTGTAGTGATGCTTCCTAAGGCCCACTTGACTTCCCATTCCAGGATGTCTGGCTCTAGGTGAGTGATCACACCATCATGATTATCTGGGTCGTGAAGACTTTTTTGTACAGTTCTTCTGTGTATTCTTGCCACCTCTTCTTAATATCTTCTGCTTCTGTTAGGTCCATACCGTTTCTGTCCTTTATTGAGCCCATCTTTACATGAAATGTTCCTTTGGTATCTCTAATTTTCTTGAAGAGATCTCTAGTCTTTCCCATTCTACTGTTTCCCTCTGTTTCTTTGCACTGATGGCTGAGGAAGGCTTTCTTATCTGTCTTTGCTATTCTTTGGAACTCTACATTCAAATGGGTTTATCTTACCTTTTCTCCTTTGCTTTTCGCTTCCCTTTTTTTCACAGCTATTTGTAAGGCCTCCCCAGACAGCCATTTTGCTTTTTTGCATTTCCTTTTCTTGGGGATGGTCTTGATCCCTGTCTCCTGTACAATATCACAAACCTCTGTCCATAGTTCATCAGGCACTCTATCTATCAGATCTAGGCCCTTAAATCTATTTCTCACTTCCACTGTATAATCATAAGGGATTTGATTTAGGTCATACCTGAATGGTCTAGTGGTTTTCTCCACTTTCTTCAATTTTAGTCTAAATTTGGCAATAAGGAGTTCATGATCTAAGCCACAGTCAGCTCCTGGTCTTGGTTTTGCTGCCTGTATAGAGCTTCTCCATCTTTGGCTGCAAAGGCTATAATCAATCTGATTTCAGTGTCCACCATCTGGTGACATCCATGTATAGAGTCTTCTCTTGAGTTGTTGGAAGAGGGTGTTTGCTATGACCAGTGCATTCTCTTGGGAGAACTCTATTAGCCTTTGCCCTGCTTCATTCTGTACTCCAAGGCCAAATTTGCC
This sequence comes from Aepyceros melampus, assembly GCA_006408695.1. NCBI lineage: Eukaryota > Metazoa > Chordata > Mammalia > Artiodactyla > Bovidae > Aepyceros > Aepyceros melampus. Next base: position 38,911 of record SJXQ01008060.1, on the reverse strand, counting down.
TGTTACTCCAGGTGTTTCTTGACTTCTTACTTTGCATTCCAGTCCCCTATAATGAAAAGGACATCTTTTTTGGGTGTTAGTTCTAGGACAACAGACTGGTTTCAAATCAGGAAAGGAGTACGTCAAGGCTGCATATTGTCACCCTGCTTATTTAACTTCTATGCAGAGTACATCATGAGAAACACTGGGCTGGAAGGAGCATAAGCTGGAATCAAGATTGCCGGGAGAAATATCAATAACCTCAGATATGCAGATGACACCACCCTTATGGCATAAAGTGAAGAAGAACTAAAGGGCCTCTTGATGAAAGTGAAAGAGGAAAGTGAAAAAGTTGGCTCAAAGCTCAACATTCAGAAAATGAAGATCATGGCATCTAGTCCCATCACTTCATGGCAAATAGATGGGGAAACAGTGGAAACAGTGTCAGACTTTATTTTTCTGGGCTCCAAAATCACTGCAGATGATTATTGCAGCCATGAAATTAAAAGACACTTACTCCTTGGAAGGAAAGTTATGACCAACCTAGACAGTATATTAAAAAGCAGAGACATTACTTTGTCAACAAAGTCCATCTAGTCAAGGCTATGATTTTTCCAGTGGTCATGTATGGTTGTGAGAGTTGGACTATAAAGGAAGCTGAGTGCTGAAGAATTGATGCTTTTGAATTGTGATGTTGGAGAAGACTCTTGAGAGTCATTTGCATGAAATGTTCCCTTGGTATCTCTAATTTTCTTGAAGAGATCTCTAGTCTTTCCCATTCTACTGTTTCCCTCTGTTTCTTTGCACTGATGGCTGAGGAAGGCTTTCTTATCTGTCTTTGCTATTCTTTGGAACTCTACATTCAAATGGGTTTATCTTACCTTTTCTCCTTTGCTTTTCGCTTCCCTTTTTTTCACAGCTATTTGTAAGGCCTCCCCAGACAGCCATTTTGCTTTTTTGCATTTCCTTTTCTTGGGGATGGTCTTGATCCCTGTCTCCTGTACAATATCACAAACCTCTGTCCATAGTTCATCAGGCACTCTATCTATCAGATCTAGGCCCTTAAATCTATTTCTCACTTCCACTGTATAATCATAAGGGATTTGATTTAGGTCATACCTGAATGGTCTAGTGGTTTTCTCCACTTTCTTCAATTTTAGTCTAAATTTGGCAATAAGGAGTTCATGATCTAAGCCACAGTCAGCTCCTGGTCTTGGTTTTGCTGCCTGTATAGAGCTTCTCCATCTTTGGCTGCAAAGGCTATAATCAATCTGATTTCAGTGTCCACCATCTGGTGACATCCATGTATAGAGTCTTCTCTTGAGTTGTTGGAAGAGGGTGTTTGCTATGACCAGTGCATTCTCTTGGGAGAACTCTATTAGCCTTTGCCCTGCTTCATTCTGTACTCCAAGGCCAAATTTGCCTGTTACTCCAGGTGTTTCTTGACTTCTTACTTTGCATTCCAGTCCCCTATAATGAAAAGGACATCTTTTTTGGGTGTTAGTTCTAGGACAACAGACTGGTTTCAAATCAGGAAAGGAGTACGTCAAGGCTGCATATTGTCACCCTGCTTATTTAACTTCTATGCAGAGTACATCATGAGAAACACTGGGCTGGAAGGAGCATAAGCTGGAATCAAGATTGCCGGGAGAAATATCAATAACCTCAGATATGCAGATGACACCACCCTTATGGCATAAAGTGAAGAAGAACTAAAGGGCCTCTTGATGAAAGTGAAAGAGGAAAGTGAAAAAGTTGGCTCAAAGCTCAACATTCAGAAAATGAAGATCATGGCATCTAGTCCCATCACTTCATGGCAAATAGATGGGGAAACAGTGGAAACAGTGTCAGACTTTATTTTTCTGGGCTCCAAAATCACTGCAGATGATTATTGCAGCCATGAAATTAAAAGACACTTACTCCTTGGAAGGAAAGTTATGACCAACCTAGACAGTATATTAAAAAGCAGAGACATTACTTTGTCAACAAAGTCCATCTAGTCAAGGCTATGATTTTTCCAGTGGTCATGTATGGTTGTGAGAGTTGGACTATAAAGGAAGCTGAGTGCTGAAGAATTGATGCTTTTGAATTGTGATGTTGGAGAAGACTCTTGAGAGTCTCTTGGACTGCAAGGGGATCCAACCAGTCCATCCTAAAGGAGATCAGTCCTGGGTGTTCATTGGAAGGACTGATGTTGAAGCTGAAACTCCAATACTTTGGCCACCAGATGCGATTATCTGACTCATCTGAAAAGACTCTGATGCTGGGAAAGATTGAGGGCAGGAGGAGAAGGGGACAACAGAGGAAAAGATGGTTGGATGACATCATCGACTCAATGGACATGGGTCTGCATGGACTCCAGGAGTTGGTGATGGACACGGAGGCCTGGCGTGCTGCTATTCATGGGGTCGCAAAGAGTTGGACACGACTGACTGAACTGAAATGAACTGAACACTAAGTCATGTCTGACTCTGCAACTTCATGCACTATAGCCCTACAGGCTCCTCCATCCATGGGATTTCCCAGACAAGAATACTGGAGTGGGTTGCCATTTCCTTTTCCAGGGGCTCTTCTTAACCCAGGGATAGAACCCGAGTCTTCAGCACTGACAGATGGATTCTTTACCTCTGTGCCACCATAGAAGCCTTAACTTGAATAGCTCCTAAATAATGATGATGATAATAATAACAGCCAAAAGCTACTAAAGCACTTATTAAACAGCAGGCCTAGTACTAATTCCCTGAACCCTCACCAGAACCTTATGAGGTAAGTACGATTCTCGGTCTCATTTTACAGTTAAGGAAACTGAGGCATGGAGAGGGTGAACAACTTTCCTTTTGGTCATGCTGCATGGCTTATGGAATGTTAGTTCCTTGAAGGTGAAGTCACTCAGTCGTGTCCGACTCTTTGCGACCCCGTGGACTGTAACCTACTAGGCTTCTCTGTCCATGGGATTCTCCAGGCAAGAATACTGGAGTGGATTGCCATTTCCTTCTCCAGAGGATCTTCCCGACCCAGGCATTGAAGCCGGGTCTCCCGCATTGGAGGCAGACGCTTTAACCTCTGAGCCACCAGGGAAGCCTGTTAGTTCCTTGACCGGGGATCAAACCAGCAACCCCTGCAGGGGAAATGGGAAGTCCTAACCACTGGATAACCACGGAAGTCCGAGGTTGACCAACTTGCCCAAGTTCATAATTTGCCTTATCAGATACATACCCACCCTCTCCTGTGAAGCCACCTGTGCAGGTAATCTCCTCCTCCCCATGTCTGTGATGGAATGGCATCCATAGCTCTTGCATGAGACACGCACGTCTCAAGAGGGCATTGAGAGGGCTTCCAGGGCAGGCAGTGTTTTGAGAAGATACAAGAGAGGAAGAGGGAAGAAGCCTTGTTAATCTGAGTAGGGAAGGCATTTGGAGTGGCAACCCCAAAAGGCTGCTTATATTCATGTCTGCCAATTATTCAAACACAAGGAGACCCTCCATATTGTTCAGAAGGCCATGCCCCACACGTAGAGTGCTCCTGAGTGTTGGGGCTGGCCGGGCTGACCATGAGCATCCAATATGCCTCTAGACTGCTGATGATGGTGGGAGGGTTTCAGAGAGGTCAGACAGTGGCAGCAGGAAAGGAGAGGTCAGAGAGGTCAGATAGTGGCAGCAGGAAAGGAGAAGGCAGACTGGGCGACATCACTCAAACAGAAATATGCCCGTGGGACTCTGGACCTGAAAGAGCCTTTAGATATGGTCCAGCCACTGACTCGTTTTGTAAGTGAAGGGCCGGGCGGCTCAGGGTGAAACCACAGCAAAACCAAGGTCCGCTTTCTCCACCTGCAGAAAAGAACAGACCAGGAGCTTCCCTGGTGGTCCAGTATTTAAGACTTAGCCTTCCAGTGCAGGGGATCTGGGTTTGATCTCTGGTCAGGGAACGAAGATCCCACATGACTTGCCGCCTAAAATCCAAAACATAAAAAAAAAAAAAAAAAGCAGTATTGTAACAAATTCAATAAAGACTTTAAAAATAGTCCACCTCAAAAAATCTTAAAAAGAGAGAACAAAACAAGTTAGAACTATTTGTCAAATACTCACTGAAGCCCAAATGCTGTGCTAATTGATGCCCTGGCAAAAATAAAACAGGAAGGAGATGAAGACACGGTTCCTCCCCTCTCGAGGCTTACAATTTCCCTGGGGATACACACGATCCATAAAATTGACCACTGGTCGAGATAGACCGCTTGACTCTTTCCTTACCTCTTCCCTCGTGAATCCAGTCACAGTAAGAACAGAGGAGACGTGAGTTCAAGGGAGGATCAGGTGGGACCTGGGAAGGGCTTCTGTGAACAGAAGTGCACCTGGCTTCCTGCTGAGGTAGACAAGAGGGCTGTGAATTTGTAGAGAGAAAGTAAAAAAACGTGCAACGTGGAAATAAATACCTCCGAAGGACAAAGGAGCCATCAGTGAGAGCCTCCCACACAGGCAGCAAACAGGCTTGTCTGGCAAGCACGGAGAGTGCGTGTCCGCAAGTGGCAGGAAATGACGTCATGAAGTGAAACTGGCGTTAAAAGCGTTTGCTCCACCGTGAGGCAGCTGGCCCTCAGGAACCTGCCCTGGTTTCGTGGCGCTGAGGAACAAACCAGTTGTAGGCAACACCACGAGATGGGCCCAGGCGACGTCTCCCGGCACATCCCTACCGTAGCAACCCGGAAGTGAGCAATGGTGTAGGAACGGTGAGGGCGCTCTCACTGTCATCCAGGCGTGATGCTGGGCTCACACGATACACTGAGTAAGACAGACACAGCCCTGATGGGGTGTGTGCTTTTCACAGGTGTGTTGAGTCATAGGCGTTCAGCAGAAAGTCAGCACTTTTTATCTCATTCAAAAGTAAGGAGGTCTAGCAATACTCAGCTGCAGTAAATAATCACTGTTACCTTACGGATGTTTAAATGTGTGAATAACGTCCTGGGTTCATCCTGCCCTGTCACCAGCTCCAGTGGAGAGACAGGCCTCCACGCATCACTCTTCCTGCTCTGCTGGTGGGGAGGGGGGTAGTGTGTGGTGGCTGTCTTGTGTGGTACCCCCATTTGTGTGCTGCCTCCCTGTAGAGGTTGTGGAAGAAAAACTTTGCCTGCCATACAGCACTGGTATACAGGAGGAGTATCAGGTGGCTGCTGTAACAAACACACTTTCAGTGACTTAAAACAATACACATGTATTATTTTGCAGTTCTAGAAGCCACAAGTTCAAAACAACTCAGACCAGACTAAATCAAGAGGCTTCTTTCTTTTTTTAAAAAAACATGAATTTATTTGGCTGATTCAGGCCTTAGCTGTGGCACTTAGGATCTTCACTGTGTCCTGTGGGCCCTTCCATTGTGGGACACAGACTCTCTCATTGCGGCGCGCATGGGCCCAGTTGCTCATCGCACGTGGGACCCTAGTTTCCTGACCAAGGATTGAGCCCAAGGATCGAGCATTGCAAGGTGGATTCTTAACCACTGGACCACCACAGAAATCCCCAAGGTGTTTCTTTTAGAAGCTCTAGGGGACAATCCATTTCCTCTCTGGTTCCAATTTCTAGAGATATCTTCCATTTCTCGGCTCATGGCCTCTTCCTCCACCTTCAGAGCCTGCAGTGGAGCATCTCCAAATTTCTTTGCCTCTGACCTCTTCTTCTGCCATCACATCCTTCTCTGAGTCTGACTCTTCTGCTCGTCTCTAATGAAGACCCTTATGATTACAATGGTCCACCTGAACAATCCAGGATAATCTTCCTGTCTTAACATCCTTAATTTAAAATCAGCTGCAAAGTCCCTTTTGCCACATGTGGCAATGTACTCACTGTGGGCGTGAGGGCGTGGATATCTTTGGGGGACCATCGTTCTGTTGATGGCCCTAGGAACAGATGAACTGCACATTGCATAGACATCAGCACTTCCTTCTAGAGCCCTTGCTCACCATGTGACCTTGCCTAGATTGTCTTCCTACTGAACACCTCTGCCCTGAACCTTTTATACACTCAATGACATTTGACTTCACCAAGAGGCCTCTCTGTATGGGAGCAGCTTTAGCAGCCTGGACTCAAGACAGAAGCCCAGTGTTTGATGCAAGTAAACATCTCAAGCCATCTCTTTTTCTCAAGTTAATTATAAGCATCTTGATGTTTGCTATTGCTGATAGGTTTACCAGTTTTCTATTAATGAATTTTTCCTCATAGCTACACAATGAGGAGGCCTATCTGTCTCTTCTGGGTTTATAGATGAATAAAAGCAAGGCCTGGAAAGGACCAGCTGGGCCTGGAAGTAGAGCTCAGCGATAAAGAAGTCAGAATTACTTGGGTTTGGAATTTTGGCTTCAGCATTTCATGCCTTTGCCTCTAACTGAAAGAGTGGAACCTCTCAGGTCTATCTTGTTTAAGTTACAGCTTAGAGTTACGAGATCAAAATTCTTTCTTCGTCTTCTGTTGGCACAAGCCCTTTTTATGGGTTTTGAACAAAGCTGTGTGACCCTGGGTAAGCGATTTAATCTCTCTGGTACTCATTCCTTTTTTTCTAAAGTGGAGATGCCAATTCCTACTTCTGAGTTTTGTGCTAAATAATTATATTGAGTTACTGTTAAGTTCTCACATAGCCCTTGATCACTGTGTGTGTGTGTGTGTGTGTGCGCGCGCGCGCGCGCGCTTAGTCACGGCCAACTCTTCATTACGCCATGGACTCTGCCTGCCAGGCTCCTCTGTTCATGGGATTTTCCAGGCAAGAATGCTGGAGTGGTAGCCATTTCCTCCTCCAAATCTTTGTGGCCCAGGGATCAAACCTGAGTCTCATGCGTCTCCTGAACTGGCAGGTGAATTCTTTACCCTTTTGCCACCTGGGAGGCCTCACGATAGTTGCAGCCAAATCTTTCATGGAATGTCAACACTCTCAATGTCAGGGCTTGAATCTTTCATGAGATGCTTTGTTATACTCATGACAGATCTCTTTTGAATTCAATTATAAGGATTTGTGCAATCACTCAGTAGCTATATACTATTAGTCATTTTCTCAGGCTATTGATGATATTCTTCACATAACAGAGCCAAAATTCTTACTAAAGATAAGATAAATTACATTGATTTCTTTTTCCAGTCAACCAGTTCTGTCTTTCAAAATTAGGGGATTAGATAAGTCAGAGAAGTTTTCATAGAAAAATCTTACACATTAGTACTGAGTTATTTGTTGTTTTGAAATTTATTTGATTAGTATTGTTTCTAGTATATATAATATATATATGTAACTGTTCTATATATATATAACACTACATATATATATATATATATTTAACTGTTCATCTTGTTACATTTAAATCTTATTGTGTTTTTAAGGACCCCTATCCTTAATCACGTTTTTGGCCAAATTATTACACAGTTTTTTCATAGAAAAATGGAAATACTAAAATGAATTTACCTCTATAGGATGCTTGTCAAGAAAAAATTATTTTACAGTTTTTTATGTTTCAAACTTAAAGCACCTTAACAGAAATAAAACTGCTCTTTCAAAGTCTTCTTAATTTATTCCAGATACTGTCAGTGGGAAGACATGCATTTCTATCTCTGTAATCAAGGTGTGCTACCGTGCTACTGTCTACTGTTCTTTTCATCATCTCATATTTTCCCACGTGACTAGCTAGCACTTTGTAATCTTTAACAATCTGTGGAAGCAGGCATACATTCGATTATGCATTATGACGACTGAATAGTCAACTCCTTCACTAACAGTAGTGGGGAAATGAGGACACATTGTCTTTCTGTGGCAATCTCATCTTCTGGTTTCTGAAAGTTGCCACAGCAACATATATGCCATCTCACTTGATTTTCTCTTTTTTTGGTGGCACCGTGTGGCATGGAGGATCTAGTTCCCTGACCAGGGATCGAATCTATGCCTCCTGCATCAGAAGTGAGGAGTCTTAACCACTGGACTGGACAGGGGAGTCCCTCAGTTGATTTTCTTACAATATGATGTTGCTATTCTTTTCCCTTTTTAGAGAAAGAAATCACATTTTATTTATTTGGCCGTATCTCATGGCTTGTGGGATCTTAGTACCCCCAACAGGGATCAAATCCAGAACTCCTGCAGTAAAAGCAGGAAATCCTGCTATTTGTCCCGAGTGGTGGCAATCTGTGTTCCCTCCCCTTGAATGCAGGAAAATCCCTGTATCTGCTTTGACTCACAGAATGTGATAGTAGCGAGCCTGTCACATAAGCAGCGATACAGCATCCACCTGCTTTTGTCTCTGCCCTTGCCTTGGGGACCTCGCCGCCATGTTGTGAGGAAGTCCAAACCACATGGAGACACCACTCAGAATTCCAGCCTTAGCTGAGGTTCAGGCTAAAGGCCAACATCAACCACCAGACAGGACTTCAGATCACAGCTACCCATAGGACTTTCTGTAACTATGGATATTTTCCGTTTGTGCTTCCTATCATATGAGGCCACAGAGCAACTACAATGTAGTTGGTGTGAATGAAAAGTAAATTTTAAATTTAACTTCAGTTCATTTAAATTCAAGTAACTGCATGTGGCTGCCACACTGGACAGATTAGCCCTCAGCCTTTGCATCTTCTTGCAGAAGCAACCACCATCGTGGAGCAGAAACGAGCCATCCTCACTGGGCTCTCTCCACACTCCTAGCTCTTGGAAGCATACAAGATAAGAAATAATTATTGTTGGTTTAAGCCACTCAGTTTTGGGGTGATTTGTTATACAGCTGTTGATAATGAATACACTCTATTTTGCTTGTTTTTTTTTTTTTTGTTCTCTATAGCAAATAAAGATATCAAGCCTCTTCCAAGCCACAGAGCAACTACAATGTAGTTGGTGTGAATGAAAAGTAAATTTTAAATTTAACTTCAGTTCATTTAAATTCAAGTAACTGCATGTGGCTGCCACACTGGACAGATTAGCCCTCAGCCTTTGCATCTTCTTGCAGAAGCAACCACCATCGTGGAGCAGAAACGAGCCATCCTCACTGGGCTCTCTCCACACTCCTAGCTCTTGGAAGCATACAAGATAAGAAATAATTATTGTTGGTTTAAGCCACTCAGTTTTGGGGTGATTTGTTATACAGCTGTTGATAATGAATACACTCTATTTTGCTTGTTTTTTTTTTTTTGTTCTCTATAGCAAATAAAGATATGCAAGCCTCTTCCATCATGTGTGTGTGTGTGTGTGGCTGTGTTGGGTCTTTGTTGCTGTGAATGGACTTTCTCTAGTTGCAGCAAGTGAGGGCTACTCTCTGGTTGTGGTTCAAGGGATTCTCATTGCAGTGGCTTCTCTTGCTGCAGAGCATTGGCTCTAGGGCTCAGGCTTCAGTGGCTGGGCAGAAGTAAGAAGTCTTAACCACTGGACTGGCCAGGCTTAGCTGCTCTGCAGCATGTGGGATCTTCCAGACTAGGGATCCAACTGGTGTCCCTTGCACTGAAGGAGGATTCTTACCCACTGGACCCCCAGGGACGCCCCCACAAGCTTCTTCCACCTTTCAAAAGCCATCTAGCTATGGTTTCTCTTTAGAGCCAGATTTCTTGAATAAGTTGCCTACACTTCACCATCCGTACTCATAGCTTACTCATTAGTCAACACCCACTAGGATCTGGATATGGATGAGGTCACAGTAACATTAGTTCAGGCTTCTTCCTCTTACTTGGAAAATGTGGTACTCCAGCACCCATCCCGTCTTTTTCCCTACCTATTTCTGAGTAAATCTCACTCTGGCAGAAAAAGCCACCTCAGGCTTGCCTGGTAGCTCAGCTGGTAAAGAATCTGCCTGCAATGCAGGAGACCTCAGTTCAATTCCTGGATCGGGAAGATCCTCTGGAGAAGGGATAGGTTACCCACTCCAGTATTCTTGGGCTTCCTTGGTGGCTCAGACGGTAAAGAATCCGCCACAATATGGGAGACCTGGGCTCGATCCCTGGGTTGGGAAGATCCCCTGGAGGGCATGGCAACCCACTCCGGTATTCTTGCCTGGTGAATCCCCATGGACAGAAGAGCCTGGCGGGCTACAGCCCTTTGGGCTGCAAAGAGTCAGACATGACTGAGCAACTAAGCACAGCACTCAGCACTCCTGGATGAGAAATTGCTAAAAACAAACAAAAAATGCACTCTTTTCTGGTAAGACTAAAAGATACCCCTTTAAGACACCTTACCTGAAGTCTGACACAGTCCGAGGCTGAACAAGTGCAGTGTGGGTGGATTTCAGCCTCTCTTCTCCCCAACCCCCGCCCCAGGGCAAGCCATCCTCACCCAGGGCACCAGCATCATGAACAGCATGATCCAGGTGACTGCTATATTTCTGGGGCACCCAGAGCTTTCTCACACATGGTCATCAACATTCATGTCATGGGGGTGCTCTGGCCCTTGTGGACACCTGTGGCCCATGAAGTCTCTTGAGGGGACATCTCATGAAGCACCCTGGATGTGGACCCCCTTCCCAGCCCAAGAGCTCCCCCAACTCTTCCCATCCCAAGAGCAAAATCCTTGGGATCTTCAAAGGGAGATGTCTTCCTAGGACTCCTCCCTGTGGCAAAGCTGCACCAGGATCCTCAGTGAAATGCAGGGACCCACCCGGCTGCCCCACTGTGTTGCATGAAGACTACTAGGAAAACAGCTCTTCCTGCTGGCATCAGATCCACTCACGGGGCATGACTGGAGCCACGGGCCACACAGCCCTCCCTACCGCATCCTCCTTCCTTACTCTGTACACTTGCCAGCATCAACTCCCAGAGTCCCTCCTGTGATTCTCTTTCCCCTTCACAAAGCTTGCTGGCCCACCAGGCTTCAGATGTCATCAGGGGACCCAAAGGAACTTTATGATGGTAAACTCCCAAATGCTATTTTTTGCCCAAATTAGCCAGACATCTGGGTGGAGAGTGTGGTTTAGGGTTTCAATTTCCTAGAACACAGTAACTTGATTACAAAAATGGGGCGATATTTCCATGCCAGCAGGTCTTCAGAAGTGGGATGGGTTACTGTCTGTTTCTGCTGGGCAGATCCAAGTTCATGGCACAGGAGGCCGAGGAGGCAGCTGTGTTCAGTCTCCACAGGCCTGAGACACAGCAAAACAAGTGATACCCAGAGATATCCAAAGGTTACAAACAATAAAATTCTGTAAAGCAATTATCCTTCAATTAAAAAAAATAAATTAAAAAAAAAAAGACACATTAGATCTGACCCTCACACAGTTCAGCTTGGGGGTACTTGGTTCAACATGTGAAATGTTCCAGTTCAGTAAGGGTCAGTTTATAACAAGGGGTTCTGATCTGTTTCAAAGATCCCAAAATATTAGTAACTGTGTTGACTGTAACCAAATGCAAATTTTTCCAGGGAAACATGCCACACACTTTTTCCCCCTTATTACTCAGCTTTGGGACACTAAATTAATAAATGCAATGGTTGTTAATCAGATGATAAGCTTTTACATTTTTGGTCTAGGTTGAATAAACTCAGTGGTACTAAACAGATTAGAGTTTTCAAGAGAAAAGGAAATAATATTCTTCCCAAGATGATGTTCTTGGATATCACTGTCAAAATGTTGTCTGACTGGAAAACATTTCAGGAATGATTACCTTTCTTGGGTGTTTAATGAATTTTTCTTTTTCAGTATTAACTCTCATAATTCCTTCTTGAAATCTTGTGAAGTAGATCAATTTCCTTTCTAATCTGAATAAACCTACGGTCCTCAAAAATGATACTGATGGTTACTAAAATTCAACATTTTCAAGAAAATCTTTCAATTATACGTACTTTCTGGCTAATTTTATATTTAAAATCAAATATCTTTAGATTTTCCTAGGTCCTCTGATATAAATGTGACATAGTGGGAAATTATATGTAGAAGATTCATGTTGATAGTTCAAAAAACTGGCCAGTTAGACCGAATTTTCAACCTATAACTTGGATACCAATTCTCCTGTAGAACAAAGCTAGAAAGAATTCCCTCTGCCTGCTGGCCCCTTGGGATAACTGGGTGTGGTTTATTTTCTTCTCTGACTGGAACAAAGATATGCAGGAAAATCTTCTTTCTACAACTCAAATTCCTTGTTCTTACAAACAAGCTTAAGAAGAGAGAGAAAAAAAAAAGCAGCAGATCAAGCCTGGTTTAATAGTTTGCTTATATTGGTGCACATACTGGATTTTTTCCAGGTTAACAAAAATAAAGCCACAGGGAAGATGTATGCAGCCGTATATTAAGCTACTGGCTCACACACAGTTTATTGGCTGCAAGTATATAAAAGATATGAAGGCGGAAGAAAAACAGTAAGCAGTTATGAGACATAACAAGTTTTCTTATTCTTTATTACTTTAAAGGAAGCTGGAACTTGATAACAATACACCACATACGGTTCAGAACCAAACAAAGGCTGCTTAGTTATTTATTTTGCATTTGCTTCTTTAGGAAGTGAGGAAAAAACAGCTCTACTGGCACTCAAGTTTATTTTCAATTAAAATCCCCATAAATTAGAAAACCTCTCATAAAACAGTGGAAATGGAAAAAAAAAATTATTCAGAAAAAAACTTTTAAGTATCCCAGTTTTCTGTAGCGCACTAGGTTATGCGATCAGTCTCATAAGGCCACTTAAAAAAATTATTCAGCCTCTGTATTCTTCTTTAGGATAATACATAATAGTGTCTGGCCCTCTGACAGAAATACAAGAACAATTTATACTTTCCCAGTTTCAAGCACTGAAAACACCTTCCCCTACCCCCACAATTTTGCTATTTGCTCATGTCTCAAACGAATAAACGAGTGCTGCTGAGAGAGCAGGGTCCTTGCTGCCATTGTGTTTCTTCTATTTAAAATTCAGAGTATTAAGCACACTTGAGTACATCCAAGCATACATGACATACCGTTATCACATACCGGAAGCTCCAATCAAGAGCACTGGTCAAAGGCCCATTTCATAACATCATTAAGAGGCACTGAACACTGCTGTTCAGAGAGGCTTTGTCAAAGCAGGTCATAATGGCCTGTCAGAAGTGTGCAAACAGAAATTTATATGAAATTGTCCGTTTCCTCCTTTATTAGTGGAATCCAGTTGCATTTCTAGTATATGGGCTCAGAGGTTCACTGAAAAGGCTTTCAGGTTTTAAGACTGTGAAATATCACCAAAATGAAGTACTAAAAAAAAACAAACTGAAAAATATTTGAGTAAGTACGTGCGGGTATAGTAATCAACCATAATGACTTTATCAAAACAAAAGAAGGAGTTCTCAGGGGTGTGAAGGTGGACTGAACTTGTGAGTCACAAGGTGGAGTGTTTAATTTGGAACAAGTCAAATAAAAGCATGGCTTTCTTTTCCTTAAAAACCTTTGGGACTCTCTATGTTATGTTATAATCTCAGAAAAGAAAGCTCGTTCATTAAAAAAGATTTTTTTTTCCATTTTAAGTCCTGCTGAGTGAAGATGTCTGGGAGACAAATTTTACATGCTGGCTTCCTGAGTGTAGTCGTTAAGTAGGATGTTATCTGGAGACGCGATGGTAAAATTTTACTTCTTTAGACTCGATATTTTTCTTTGCCGTGTTCATTGATCACACATATGTGCTGAAACAACAAAGGATTTAAATGCATCAGCCTCTTAACAAAATAAGAAGTGCAGAAAATGGGATGCAGTAATATCATCTCCTACTTCATTACTCTTCATTTAAATACATATGAATTGGGCTGGCCAAAAAGTTCCTTTGGTTTTTAAGTAAAAATCAAAGATACAGTTTTCGTTTTCACCAAGAACTTTATTGAACAACATATTTGTTGTTTTGTTCCACTACTTTCTGCCATTTTTCAGGCAACTTCATAACTCCATCTTCCCAAAACTTTTTATCTTTCTGAGCAAAGGACTGTTGCAGGTGCCTTTTACAGCCTTCCAAGGAATTGTAATTTTTTTTTTCCATGAAGAGAATTTTGTAAAGACCAAAATAAATGGGCATCGAAGATGCAATGTCTGGGGAATACAGTGGATGAATCAGAACTTCCCAGCTAAGCTGTAACAGCTTTTGCCTGGTCATCAAAGAAACATGTGATCTTGCATTAGCCTGATGGAAGATTATGCATTTTCTGTTTGAGAGCTGCTTTCAGTTGGTCTAACTGGGTACAGTACTTGTTGGAATGAATCGTTAGGTTTTCCAGAAAAAGCTTATAATAGAGGATTCCCTGCAAATCCCACCATACACACAACATCACCTTCTTTGGATGAAGACTGGCATTTGGTGTGGTTGGTGATGACTCACTTTGTTGCCCCCAAATCACTTCCATTCCACATTATTGTACAGTATCCACTTTTCATCACCCATCACAATTTGTTTTAAAGACAACATTTTCATTATGTTTCAATAGAGAATCACATGTGGAAATATGGTCAAGAAGGTATTTTGTTTTGCTAAACTTATGTGGAACCCAAACACCAAAGTGATTAGCATAACCAAGCTGGTACAAATGGTTTTCAACGCTTGATTTGGATATTTTGAGTATGTTGGCTATCTCCCACATGGTATAACATTGATTATTCTCAGTTAATGTCTTGATTTGATTGCTATCAACTTCAACTGGTCTACCCGACCATGGAGCATTGTCCAGCGAGAAATCTCTAGCACGAAACTTTGCAAACTGCACTAGACACGTTTCATCAATCACAGCACCTCCTCCATATACTGCACAAGTCTTTTTTTGCATTTCAGTTGTGTCTTTACCTTTCTTGAAGTAATAAAACATAACATGTCGACAATGTTGCTTTTTTCTTCCAGCTTCAATATTAAAATGGCTACACAAAAATTCACCCATTTTGATTTTTTTAAAAAAAGATGCACATTGATATGACAGCTGTCACAATACAATCTACCAAAATTGCTTTGAATGAAGTTAAAGACAACCAAGCGCTGCTAGGGCCACCTTATGGAAAAAGATGAACAAACTTTTTGGCCAACCCAATATGTATTTATTTATATGTGTATGCATTTATATGCATATGTATTATGCATATACATAATGCATATGTATTATGCATATATATATACATATTATGTATACACACAGACATGCACATATGTGTGTACACATGCAGATATCTGTAAAATCTAAAGAGACCCACTAAGACAAAAATTTCATCACTGTTTGAGTTTTGAGCTCTTTTCTGAATCTCGCTTTGTAGGTCTGTAACAACAAGATACATACTGAGGGTTGTGGAATATAGGTAGTGGTGGAGATAGATGTATCCTACTGGTGAAGTTACAGCTTCTACAGTGAATAGAGAAACAGTTTAGTAAACACAAATACTGACTTTCCTTTGATCCTTTTTGGGTAGCCAGAAATGTGTCAGAAGTATTTTGATGGCAAGCAACAGAAATGGTGCTGGGTTAACGTAAGCAAAGCGATGGGGGGAGCAGGAGGCTATTGCTGGTAGAAGACTGGGATAGCTCGCAAAGGCAGAGGAACAGCAGAGTAGTGCAGCAACTGGAAGCCAGAAACAGGCTCCAGAAGCCAGCCCAGGCTAAGCCCCAAACCCCTTGGTCTCTGTGGCTCTTGGTTTAAGTTTCTAAATCCTAGGGGAGAGAGACGGACTGGTCCACGTTGGGTTAGATGTTTATCTCCATATCATTCAGCAGTGGTCAGGGTCACACACCTGAGGGTCCATGTCTATAGCCATTTCCCCCAAGGGGAAAGAGTTATGAGCTACAAGCCACTGTAACTGGAAACTTCTAGATCTCAAGCACTGACATTAAACAGTTTATTGAGTATTGACTGTTAGTATGGCCGATGGAGACACAGTTGATGACAATGGAGAAAACTCAGCAGCAAGCTGTCTTTCTGCTTATTTCCCTCGTACAAAATAGAGACAATCATAACTGCTTCCATCATCCTAATACCAACCTTGCTGGGCAGTGGTAGGAACACTGAGACTAAGAATGCCAAGTGCCCAGAACATTCCTGACACAGAAGACACTCAATAAATGGCAGTCATCATTATGGCTATTTTAAAAATCTGTTAAATTGGTATCATTGCAATGTTCTTGTGAAAACGGGGCTA
Source organism: Aepyceros melampus (assembly GCA_006408695.1). NCBI lineage: Eukaryota > Metazoa > Chordata > Mammalia > Artiodactyla > Bovidae > Aepyceros > Aepyceros melampus. The sequence continues at coordinate 22,887 of SJXQ01008060.1, read as the reverse complement.
GGGATTTGCATGCAAGACTTACATTTAGATCTCTGAAGTATTCATTGTAATCTAAGGCATAACCCACCACAAATAAGTTTGGAATCTCAAATCCAGCATCTGAGCAGAGAGAGGAAGGGAAAAAAAAAGAACACAATTTAAATAACATAAATATAAAGCCACCATAAGCTGATGTTGGCACTTAACGTGCGACGACTTTCCATTAGGCAGAAGTGAGTGAGAAAAGTGACAAACAACCCATAAGATGAACCCAGTGGACCTGAGCCAGAGTGACTACTCAGGGAGACAGGATAAACCAATAAACAGACAGTGAAAAATGACTGCAACCCCCGTAGACAAAGCTGAGAAAGGGCTCAGGAAGCCCTGTGGATAACAAGAAGTATGCCTGAGTCAGGCATATAGCGCTGCTTTTTCAAAGCAAGGAGTATCCAGCGATATCATGCCAAAGGAAACACTGCAAGAGGCATGAAGTGCAGTTTAGTCAGAAGGCATCCCAGTGCTGCAAGATGTGAATAGGGGCGCAGGCTGTTGCAATAGGAAGCCATCCTCCCACTGCACTCAGTGTCCTCGGCGGGATAAAGGGCTAGAAAGCAAAACCTGAGGCAAGGTGACAGGGGACGGGACTGTTCAGCCTGAGGAAGACATCCTGAAGGTTACTCTAACGCTAGTCTTTGAATCCACAGTGCAGATGATAGCAATTAACTCTCTGTCTGCACTGAGGGCAGGATGAGAGGGTGCATCTGTGCTCAGTAGTCCAGGTGTATCGGATTCTTTGGGAGCCCGTGGACTGTAGCCTGCCAGGCTCCTCCGTCCATGGAATTTTCCAGGCAAGAACACTGGAGTGGGTTTGCCATTTCCTTCTCCAGGGGATCTTACCAACCCAGGGATCGAACCCACGTCTCTTGCATTTGCAGGAAGATTCTTTTCCACTGAGCCACAGCCCATTAAGGTACTCAGGTGAAGTAAAAAAATGAATATATTGAAAGATGATTTTTATTGAAAAGGAAGTTTTAGAAAGATTTTTTAATGTGGACCGTTTTAAAAGCCTTTATTGAATTTGTTTCAGTATTGCTTCTGTTTTACATTTTGGTTTTTTGCCTGTGAGGCATGTGGGATCTCAGATTAGGGATCTAACCTGGCAAAGTCTTAATCACTAGACCATGAGGGAAGTCCCTGAAAAGGATTCTTAAGGAACATGAAATAGTTCTTCTTCCTCAGGTTTTAAAACTGAATAAATGTGCCTATAGCTCAATGATTTTTCAAATTCTTTCCAGTGTGGGCAATCTTCTGTTAGTTTACTACAGTATTGCAAATGAGAGATGTACTTGCTTACTTTTACAAAACAGTACTTTGGCATAGCCAGTGGACTTACAGCACAGAGAAAGTTACCTCTGTGGTTAACTACTCACCTCCTCATTGGTCCTTCTGATCAAGGATGCTTTCACATGGAGAAACCAACTGGTTACTGCTCGCAGAAAGTGCTACAGGGGAGGGACTTGTTTTTCTAAAGACTGCACTGTGTGTCATTGTTAGAAAGCCAGTTTGATCCCTCCAAACTGTAGGTTTCTTGAGAAAAATAATCAAAGAGGAGAAGCAGAGCAGAAGAAAAGGGGTCAGAAGATACAAGTGTCATTGAGCATAGAGGAAAAGTCAACTATGAAAAAGGACCAAAAAGCGCAAAGCCTCAGAAATTCGGGAAAAAAGACAAAAAAACAAAGATTCTGAGCTAGCTAAAAGACTATTAGCAAATCCCAGGAACCCATGGTTGTAAAGATAATGATGACTTTACAGTGAGTAACGCAATCTCTACAATGGACACGGGCAACTCAGACTGGGAAAAATTGGTTCCAAAGGTCAAACCTTCAAAGCTGTCATGGAGTAAAAGAATCTTGAACCAGCAGGTCAGGAGAACAGCCAGCAAAGAGTTGACTGGTCTCTAGCCGGTGAATTAGTGCAGTTCCTACCCTTATATTTGCAACTGCAGATGCTACTTACAGATGGAGTGCAAGAATATGAACCACGATAGTAATCAGATTGCCTGGGCTCAACAGTGACCGTACACTTACAGCTTTATGACCCAGCAAGCTCTTTAACCTGGCTGTGTTCAGTTTCATCATCTGTAAAATGGGCACAGCAATAGCACCTACTTTAGGGAAAGCTGTGAGGATTAAACATGTTCATCTCTTTGTAGCTCTTAAAACAGAGTCAGACACACCAAAATCTCTATGTCTATGAGTCTTCTTCCATTTGGTAAATAAGTTCATCTGCAACTTATTTTTTAGATTCCATATGTAAGGACTACTGTATAGCACCGGGAACTATACTCATTACTTTGTAATAACCTATAAGGGGCAAGAACCTAAAACAGAATATATATGTATACCAATGGGCTTCCCAGGTAGCTCAGTGGTAGAATCCGCTTGTCAACACAGAAGAGGTGGATTCGATCCCTGAGTCTGGAAGATTTCCTGAAGTAGGAAATGGCAATCTACTCCAGTATTCTTGCCTGGGAAATCCCATAAACAGAGGAGCTCCGTGGGCTACAGTCCATGAGGTGGAAAAGAGTTGGACATGACCAAGCACGCATGCATGTATCCAAATATATACGTATAACTGAAGCACTGTGCTGCACACCAGGAGATAACATGACACTGTAAATCAATTACACTTTAATTTTTTAATTAAAAATATTAATCTCTTACTGCTGTTGCTGCTGCTGCTGGTAAGTCGCTACAGTTGTGTCCGACTCTGTGCAACCCCATAGACGGCAGCCCACCAGGCTCCCGCGTCCTTGGGATTCTCCAGGCAAGAACACTGGAGTGGGTTGCCATTTCCTTCTCCAATGCATGAAAGTGAAAAGTGAAAGTGAAGTTGCTCAGTCGTGTCCGACTCTTCGCGACACCATGGACTGCAGCCCACCAGGCTCCTCCATCCATGGGATTTTCCAGGCAAGAGTACTGGAGTGGATTGCCAATGCCTTCTCCGAATCTCTTACTAGTGCTAGCTATTATTTTATTAATACTTTTGCTGTGACACAGAAAATTTCTAACTAGTTGAATATCTCTGAAGTGTATAACTTTCAACTTCAGTTGAAATTTTCTCTACATAATATCTTAGATTATTTCCTTAGAAGATTTCTGTTTATTAACCTTGTCTGACCCTTAACTATATTCAGATTATATTCCCCAAACCAATAACTAGACAGGAACATGTTATTGGGTCTATCTGGCCAGAGCTAACATCGTCTAGATTTAAGACATCCACCCAGGAATGCAACTTGTTTTCAGAATAAAGAACCACTGGTTCAATGTCATTGGCACATACCCATCCATAGCATGCTTCTCGTGCTAATGTTTGTTCAGCTTGCTGATGAGAACTGTAGCCAAATTATCCCAGTGCAAATGTAAGTTATAAAAATCCAGCCAAAGTCTGCCTATGCAAGTGAAAAAATAATCGCCTCTAGTGTTAGAATAATAAATAATCAAGCAGCTTGTTTATCCTTTCTGGCATTACAACTATTCGAATCCTGGGGAGGATGGAGGAAACTGCTTTAGATGAGAAAACTCCTTGAGAACACATGTCTGAACTGAAGTGTGAAGATGGTATCTAGAGATGTTTGCTCTAATTCTCTGTGTGGTTATATCTGTGTTTGGAGGTGGTGGGGCAGAGTCTCAGATTTCCCTTTGTGTGCTAAAATTCCGATTTGCTGAAGGTCAGCACTATGCATTGTCTGCTCACAGTTCCTGGAGATGGTAGAACCCCTCAACCTTCCCAGTGCCTTTCTGCGTCCAACAGAGACACAGAGAGGACAGATGGGTGGGGACAGAGGCTAAGACAGGAATCTCGTGCATCCAAGTCAACCCCATTTTAGCTGAGTTCTTAGGAATGAAGTTGCAAAGATTTTAGAAAAACCTAAAAATAAAAACGTCCAATGTATACAACAGAATTCCTGGGAAAGGTGTAATTAGAAAATGAAAACCCCTGGTTGCAGAGGGTTCTATTGCTGGAGACACAGAGCATTTATGGAACCATCAAATCTTTTATAGCTTCCGTTTCACATGGAATGCTGACAACTAGGAAACCAAAGAGTCTTAAACACAAAACACCACCACTAGCCAATAAACAATCGACAACCACCCCGCCCTCCCTCAAACACTTACAGTCAGGTCTAAAGCCATCACTTCTAGGTGTTCTCTTCACCAACAAACTACCATTAAAAGAAAAAAAAAAGTTTCAGTGATCCAGATAAAATGTTTGTGAATTACAAATAGAATTGAACATCATTAACATATATATTTGAAACGTGCTTCCTCCCCTGCCCCTCAAGCATGTGGGGCATCAGCCAGCCCTTGAATTCCCTCCCATGGCTCCTTATCAGTGAGATTCTGGATAAAAGGGAGGGAGAGGGGTGTGGGCACGGGGGCTCGGCCAGCTGCTCCTGGAAACAGGAGCTAACAGAGGTATTGGAGAAAGGGGCTCAGATACACAGCAAAGCACGTCCTCTGCCCCTTCCTTTCTCTCAGGCTAGCTTGTCAAATGGGCTGTTTGTTCAGTGTGGTCAAACCCTAAAGCCCTAGGGCAAAGGGTTAGTGGTTTGGAATGGACTGCATTCTTTGGAACCAGCATCCTGTGTTAGCACCCCTCTTGGGCAGATTTGGAAAGACAGAAGTAGTGATGACGTGAATGTGGTACTCACCTGGCTACCTTGATCATGTTGGGCTTGTACCTCTCTATGCTACTGAGCAAGGCTTTCATGGTTCTCCCGGTTCCAACAACATCCTTAGAATAGAGGACAGACAAATTCAACCAGATGCCTTTGGGCTGCATTAAAAGGCTTTTCATCCAGACAGATGAGTCTAGTCCTTATTAATAATGCATCATAATTAGAATTGCCATCAAATTAGGAGTCCAAGTAGGAAGCAGAGCTGGTTATATTTTTTAGACAGGTGCCACTTTCTGGAAGCTGGGTTTGGGGGTAATATGTTGGTGACTTGTTTCCTCCTAGAATCCTTGAGCTGTGTCAAAAGGCTACATTCAGCGTTCGGAGAGCATGTGGGGCTCTTTATCGAGTGCATTTGGACTCGTGCATGCGCATTCAAGGAGTAAATTTGGCCCTGAGGTAATGTAACACAACACGGGGCGCATGAATTTTCATGGACATGGGATGCACGTCTGAATATGCTGAATGGACAGATAAACGCTTCCCCCTCTCCCCCTTCACGTACTCCCCCCACTTAATAGGAGAGTCGATGGCTGGGAAGTGAGATGTCTGTGGACAGCAGCTGGGGACAGCCTGTGAGCTCTGAGGGCACGAGGCTACCGTGAGCAGAGGCTCACCCTGGCTGATGAGCTGCTGCACAATTAGGAGCACAATGGGCAGGCGACATTGATTGTCCGTGGGACAGAAATCAGCTGTCGGGAGCTGATTATCCAAACAACAGGTCTGAATTTAGCCAGGGTCGGGCAGTGCCTTTAGCTGGAGGGTCTACTTCAAGGGTTTTGTCTGAGCCAGAACGGCACATACATATGGCACACCCAGGCGACTGTAACAAAAGCGCGACAGAAACAGCTCCCCTGAATTTTTGCCAGCTGATAAGACAGGCCTGCTGGGCTAAGGACCCGTTATTTCTTTTTCTTTTTTCTTTAAAACACACACACACACACAAAACAGAAAAACAAATTAAATTAAATTATAGCTTTCCCCTGGATAGCAAATTTTTACACTGATTCTATTTATGATTTAGATGCTGAAGGGAGGATTGTTTCAAGTCATTAGAGGTCATTAGCAAGAACACAGAATTAAGGGTGAGGAGAAGTCAACCTTGGTTTCTCTATTAAAAAAATCTGATTCTGTGGGCTAGTTTTCTTTCTGTGAAAATGTCTGATTCACAAATAGATCTAAGAACCGCTTTAGACACGAGTGGCATTAGATGCAAAAGGATAAAATACCACACAACTATTATTGCAAAGCTTCCATTCTAAGTTATTTCAAGCCAAATTCTAGTTAACTCCTATTCTGTAAATTTTGAGAAGTCTGCATACAGTGGGCATTTAATAACAAGGTCTATATTTAGAAACTCAATATTAGATTCTTTCAATTTCCAAATATGGATAAAGAAAAGTCAGCTTACCTCAACAATGAGGACATTCTGAAATTGAAAAAAAAAGACTATTTAGAATATGATGCAAATCTGGCTCATAAGATAAACTCATATTTTGCTTGGAGTTAGAATTTCACAGTTAACTTAGCTGGTCCTCCACCATCCATCTAACCCAAATGCTTGGAGATAATCCAGGACTTCCAGATACATCTTTCCAGTTTTGCTGGAATCACGGATGGTGCAAGATTGGTGTCTATATTCAGGTTACTGTTGTCCCAAGGGTGGTACTCAGTCATGCGCGACTCTTTGCGACCTCATGGACTGTAGCCCACCAGGCTCCTCTGTTCATGGGGACTGTCCCGGCAAAAATACTAGAGTGGGTTGCCATGCCTTCCTCCAGGGGATCTTCCCAACCCAGGGATCAAATCCAGGTCTCCCACATTGTAGGCAGATTCTTTACTATCTGAGCCATCAGGGAAGCCCGAGAATTCTGGAATGGGTAGCCTGTCCCTTCTCCAGGGGATCTTCCCCATCCAGGAATCGAACCAGGATCTCCTGCATAGAAGGCAGATTCACCAGGGAATTCTGGTGAATTCCCAGATTCACCAGGGAAGCAGGCTGAGGAACTATCCATGTCATCCCACAGCCATCATTCTGGCAAGTGACCCCCCTGAGTCCTTTGGGATACAAAGCTCACCAAATTTCCCAGATAAACAGCATTGTTAATGGAGACTGCACTGGGCAGAAGGATCCTATATTCAGTGGAGACACCCCTACACCAGTGTAGCCACCACAATCACCAGGAATCTGGTATTTACTCTTGGATTTTCAACCCCAAGGAAGGGGAGGTGCTTGGTTTATATTTTTAGTGATGTGGTTACACTCCTTACTCTGTGCTTTCAAGGCAACCCTCTGCTTCTCCCCTAGGAACACAGATTATGTTTCCTTTTAACTTCTTGAATGATACCTATTCTCCCCACTAGACTATAAACTCTGCAAGGGATGGAGGGAATCACATTTTTCTTGCTTACTTCCATAGTCTCAGCCACTAGCCCAAATACTGCAAACAGATGCTCTGTAATTATTTGTGAATGAAGGAACAATAACTAATCATACTTATTAATGACAAAATTAACCAATAAGTGGATTTGTAGTCACACATCAATATTGCCCCATCAAATTAAAATACCACCGTGTTAATATGCTATTCCCGTTTAAAAAAAAGGTTTGGCTACTCTCCTCAATGTAGTGATGACTTTCTTTAGATAACTTTTCATTTATCCCTATGATTCACATACTACTTTAAAATTCTATCAAACCATACACTTTGGTTATCTTATCTCTCACACAAAAGAGATCTAAATAATGAAAACGTGAACCAACCAACCACTCTGTTAAATCTGTACTACACTACCTTATGGGTCAACTGCATTCTTAGGCGGAATATCTTTCTGGAAGTGTTTTTATCTCAAGTATAGTATTTTTATTCATTAAATTCATGAAAGAATCTTAATTTTATCATTAAAATATAAGATTATTTTGTTTGTTTTAAAAATAGGTCATGCCCACAGTATACCCCATGGATCACACTGACGGAGAAGTCCCCTTGGTATCCTCAATGTGTTTGCTATATTATTAAGCATCAATCCATCACAACTAGTTAGGATGAGCATTTTAGTTTGATTGAGGCCTATTAGCCAACCAGAACACTGGAAGAATACTTGGTTAATTTAACGTCCTAGTTCACAATCTCTTTTTGTTTCAATCTTACAATGAAAAACCTTTTAAAACCATTGTCTGCATTCTTGCCTAATTAAATGAAGTGCACTGAACATAATTAAATCTGTTTTATGAAAGTTCAGGGCCTTGCAAAACAAGAGTCATTCTTGAGGAGATTAGCTTCAACTACAAGATATAGTGATATCTGGGAATTAGAATTCAGAGAGACATAAATCCAGAGATACAGTGTCAAAATTAATTAAACACATTTTAAAGTCAAAGCAATATATATACACGTTTAGAATAAAATAGAAAAGTCTAAAAATTTTCTAGATATTGATGTGTTTCTAACTGGTAAAAGTATTTCAAAATGCTTATATGTTTATATTAAAGTTATGGCATTTTATACTATGCATATCCAGTTGGGAAAGCCAAAGAACAATAGTAAATATAAAAAATAAGAAACATATAGGGTATTTAATTGAGTCAAAGGAGCAGGGAAAACAATTTTGTGAAATAATATTTAAGCTGATACTTAAAGAATAGGTAGGAGTTTGCCAGGTGAAGAGGCAGCATAAGAGCATCACAGGCTGAGGGCCAAGCCTCCAAAGCAGAGTCAAGAAGGACCTTGATGCAAAAAAGGACTGATAGAAGACAAGCGAGACTAGAGCCCAGTGAATGAGAGGCAAGTGGAGAGATTCAGAGGCAAAACTGAGGGGTGGGGGAGGGGTATTAAAGAGGGCCTTGTAGGCACTGATGAGGCGTTGGGTCTTTTCTAATAGCAACAAGTAAGCAGTCAAAAGTATGGATGTGAGAGTTGGACTGTGAAGAAGGCTGAGCGCCAAAGAATTGATGCTTTTGAACTGTGGTGTTGGAGAAGACTTGAGAGTCCCTTGGACTGCATGGAGATCCAACCAGTCCATTCTGAAGGAGATCAGCCCTGGGATTTCTTTGGAAGGAATGATGCTGAAGCTGAAACTCCAGTACTTTGGCCACCTCATGCAAAGAGTTGACTCATTGGAAAAGACTCTGATGCTGGGAGGGATTGGGGGCAGGAGGAGAAGGGGATGACCGAGGATGAGATGGCTGGATGGCATCACTGACTCGATGGACTTGAGTCTGAGTAAACTCCGGGAGTTGGTGATGGACAGGGATGCCTGGCGTGCTGTGATTCATGGGGTCGCAAAGAGTCGGACACGACTGAGTGACTGAACTGAACTGAACAAAAACTATTAGTGCATCTAACAAAAACAGTGGTTTTTCCAGTAGGCATGTATGGATATGAGAGCTGGACTATAAAGAAGGCTGAGTGCCAAAGAACTGATGCCTTTGAAATGTGATATTGGTGAAGACTCTTGAAAGTATCTTGGACAGCATGGAGATCAAACCAGTCAATCCTAAAGGAAATCAACCCTGTATATTCATTAGAAGGATTGATGCTGAAGTTGAAGCTCCAATACTTTGGCCACCTGATGCAAAGAGCCAACTCATTGGAAAAGACCCTGATGCTGGGAAAGATTGAAGGCAGGAGGAGAAAGAGGAGAAAGAGGATGGTATCATCAACTCAATGGGTATGAGTTTGGGCAAACTGGGAGATAAAGAAGGACAGGGAAGCCTGGCATGCTGCAGTTCAGGTGTCACAAAGAGTCGGATACGACTTAGCAACAATGACAACACACAAAAATGACAACAATCCATTTCATTTTATTTATCTTTTTCATTTTCTCCTAGTTTTATCGAGATATAACCAACATACTTCACTATGTTAGTTTAAGGGGTTCAGCATGATGCTCTGACTTAGATATACTGTGAAATGATTACTGCAATGTTTAGTCAGTATCTATCCCCTCATGTAGGTACAATACAAAGAAAAGGAAAAGGGGCAAAAACTTTTTTTCTTTGTGATAAGAACTCTTAGGGTTTACTCTTTTTTAAAATATCAATTTATTTTTAACTGGAGGTAACTGCTTTATAATATTGCGTTGGTTTCTGCCATATCTTAGGGTTTACTCTTTTAATAACTTTTACCTATATTACTCAGGAGTGTTAACTAGTTATCATGTTATATATTACATCTGTAGTATTTATTTTTATTATAGCTGAAAATTTGTACCTATGACCAGCTCCCTTTCTCTGCCTCTGGTAACCACAAATCTGATCTTTTTTCCTGTGAGTTTGGTTTTTGTTTGGTTTTATTATGTTTTAGATTCCACACATGGGTAAGACAACACGGAATTTGTTTTTCTCTGTCTCACTTATTTCACTTAGCATAATACCTTCAAGGTCTATTCATGTTGTAGAAAATGGCAGGATTTCCTTGGATTTTTTTTTTAATGGCTTAATAAAATTCCATTGTGTATGTATACCACATTTATGTATTTGACAATAATTTACTTTTTCTTTTACTTTTTTGCTGCACCAGGCAGCATGCAGATCTTAGCTCCCCGACCAGGGATCCAACCCGTGCCCCCTGTAATGGAAGTTGGGGTCTTAACCACTGACTGTGAGGGAAGTTCCCAAAATTTCTTAATATCATATAAACTTACTACACATTCACTGGTTTCTCAGGACAATTTCCCCAGTTGTTGTTCAAATGGCTTTTTTTTTTTTAATTGGAGAATAACTGCTTAACTATATTGTGTTGGTTTCTGCTGTTAACAACATGAATCAGCCATATGCATATATATACATATATTTCAAATGGCTTTTGTTGTAGCTGGCTTGTCTAATCTAAGAACATGCAACGATCTTTAATGTCCTTTAATTTAAAAGAGTCTCTTTTTCTGTACTTCTGTTTCTCTCTCTCACAACCTTATCCATCATCTATTTACTATATTCTTTCACACTATCTCCTTTCCTTTCCCCATGCCCCAATGTTACCTTGTTATGACTGTATCTTCTCATATAGGTTACATTTTTTTCCCACTAAAAAGTCAAGTAGTATACTATATCTCTTTTTAGAGCTTGTTTACTTTTCTTGAAGTTCTTAATTGTTTAATACTGTAATAACCCTTACTTTTTCCTGCCTTTTTTTTTTTTTTTTTCAGGAAGCTCATCTTTTAAAAAGTATTTATTTGGCTGCACTGGTTCTTAGTTGTGGTATATAGGATTTTTAATTTTCAGCATGGTATCATCTTCTTTTTTTTTAGTTAAGGCATACAGACTCTTAGTTGGGGCATGTGGGATCTAGTTCCCTACCAGGGATTGAACTTCGGCCCCCTGGATTGAGAGCATGGAATCTTAGCCACTGGATCACCAGGGAAGTCCCATTCTAAGCTCTTCTTTCTTAGAAGGATTATAATGAGGAAAACATTGACTAGTTATAGTTTAATTGTCTTTTTCAAAGAATTTGTGGAGGATCAAGAAAGCAAACAGGTTGATAAAATCTGTAACAGAAAGAATTTCCTGTGTTATGAACAGTACTAAAAAAGTAAAATTATTTAGTAGGATCAAAAATGATGGGTAAGGGCTGCTACTGAAAGGGGATTAAGCAGAAAATTAGGGTTTTTTATTGACTTTACAGAGCAACCATCATATATATATTTATTTTCCTTTATAGAACATCAGCTATGTTTCCAAATTCATTCATTAGTGGTACATGAATTGACTCCTGGATCTTTAGTGGTCTGCCTGTTGTGTGAAAAGCTTACCCTGAACAAGAGCAATGACTTTAAAACCCTTTGGAAGACTGGCTCTGCCTTGCAAAACAAGAAGTAGCCCAAGTGTAGAGAGAAAGTGACTACCCCAACTATGGAAGCATTTTTCAATACTATCTAAGAAAACTCATCTCTTTATACTTTAGTGGACCAAGATTAGCAACACAAGCTAAGAGAGGAAGACTAACCCATCTTTATACTATCAGTACCTAACATGGAAACTGTTATGTAGTAGGTGGTTAGGAAATGCCTGTGGAACAACTCAACAATTCTGACCTCCTTTCTGTCTCTAGCTCATCATATACCCCTTCTATCTTTCTCCTTAATGATGTACAGTTCCTCCTTAACTGAGTTATCATTAAATGTCTTTGCTTTTAATTTTGCATTAAGAAATCTTCTAAAGTTCCCATTTTCTTGAGTGGGCTGCCTTGGGAATTTTTTTTTCCAGAACACACTGTGCCTCTTTAAACACTTCCAATCTGCTGACTCTCATCACTGAATCTGAGATGCTCGCCAGTTACTGTCGTAGTCATCTCATCACACCTAGCTCATTTCCTCCCAGAAAGCCAATGACATCTGCAGCCTGGGAGCCGCAGGCAAGAATCCTATGGGGAACCTCCACAGCATGTCCTATCTCTGTTATTTCATGATCCTGATGGGGCTCATCCCAGTGGGTTTCCTAAAGAATATGCAAGAAAGGAAGAAAGAGAAAAAGAAAAGAAAGCACAGACTGATGAAAATCAGAATGGTTTTCTTAAATAGGCTATTCCTTTTAGTCTTTTAAAATGTAAAGCGACCAGCACACCACAGTCTAATCTACAGCAATGTATTTTGGTGGCTGTGGCTGCGCCCCGCTGAGGGACAATGGCAGGAGTGATGGTGAGCTGAGCATGGATCCTGAGCCTGCATGGGAGTGTGACTATAAACCCCATGGAGAAAGGCATGCAGTCCAGCATTTCATTTTATGTGATAATTCACAAAACTGCCAGAATCATCAGTCACTGGGCATTTCCATGACTGTTCTCAGCCTAGTCAGATGCAATGAAAGGAATGATTTAAATAGTTCAGGCAGGCAAGGAGGAAATTTCAGCAGGTTCTGATGCTTCATTTTTGGCATTTGATTAGAAACTTATTTGAAGTGGGGGGTGGGGGTGCAGTGGTAGGTCTCCTGAAATCTCACACTTAACCTGCACATCTATGTTTGCCCATTGCCGGATTTGGGCCTGTTTCTGTGCGTTTGGGTTTTATTCCACCCTTTCAGAGATTTCTCTTGAACATGCTCTTGAACATGAATAAAATTGCCTTGCTCTGATGGATACACACATTTTATGAAGTGCTGGGATTAAATCAGAGGCATTTTTTTTTACCCTTTTCTAAGTCTTTGCAACTCCATGGACTATATAGTCCATGGAATTCTCTAGGCCAGATACTGGAGTGGGTAGTCTTTCCCTTCTCCAGAGGATCTTCCCAACCCAGGGATCAAACCCAGGTCTCCCACACTGTGGGTGGATTCATTATCAGCTGAGCCACAAGGGATAGGAAAGACTAGAGATCTCTTCAAGAAAATTAGAGATACCAATGGAACATTTCCTGCAAAGATGGGCTCGATAAAGGACAGAAATGGTATGGACCTAACACAAGCAGAAGATATTAAGAAGAGGTGGCAAGAATACACAGAAGAACTGTACAAAAAAGAGCTTCAAGACCAAGATAATCACGATGGTGTGATCACTCACCTAGAGCCAGACATCCTGGAAAGTGAAGTCAAGTGGGCCACTATGAACAAAGCTAGTGGACGTGATGGAATTTCAGTTGAGGTCTTTCAAATCCTAAAAGATGATGCTGTGAAAGTGCTGCACTCAATATGCCAGCAATTTTGGAAAACTCAGCAGTGGCCACAGGACTGGAAAAGGTCAGTTTTCATTCCAATCCCAAAGAAAGGCAATGCCAAAGAATGCTCAAACTACCACACAATTGCACTCATCTCACACGTTAGTGAAGTAATGCTCAAAATTCTTCAAGCCAGGCTTCAGCAATATGTGAACTGTGAACTTCCAGATGTTCAGGCTCGTTTTAGAAAAGGCAGAGGAACCAGAGACCAAATTGTCAACATTAGCTGGATCATGGAGAAAGCAAGAGAGTTCCAGAAAAACATCTATTTCTGCTTTATTGACTATGCCAAAGCCTTTGACTGTGTGGATCACAATAAACTGGGGAAAATTCTGAAAGAGATCGGAATACCAGATCTCTTTCAATACAAGAGGCACCTGACCTGCCTCTTGAGAAACCTGTATGCAGGAAGCAACAGTTAGAACGGGACATAGAACAACAGATTGGTTCCAAATAGGACAAGGAGTACATCAAGGCTGTATATTGTCACCCTGCTTATTTAACTTACATGCAGAGTACATCATGAGAAATGCTGGACTGGAAGAAACACAAGCTGGAATCAAGACTGCCAGGAGAAATATCAATAACCTCAGATATGCAGATGACACCACCCTTATGGCAGAAAGTGAAGAGGAACTAAAAAGCCTCTTGATGAAAGTGAAAGAGGAGAGTGAAAAAGTTGGCTTAAAGCTCAATATT
>SJXQ01008059.1:754855-782446 GCA_006408695.1 Aepyceros melampus | reverse complement strand
CTAAGGTCCGTCTAGTCAAGGCTATGGTTTTTCCTGTGGTCATGTATGGATGTGAGAGTTGGACTGTGAAGAGGGCTGAGCGCAGAAGAATTGATGCTTTTGAACTGTGGTGTTGGAGAAGACTCTTGAGAGTCCCTTGGACTGCAAGGAGATCCAACCAGTCCATTCTGAGGGAGATCAACCCTGGGATTTCTTCGGAAGGAATGATACTAAAACTGAAGCTCCAGTACTTTGGGCACCTTATGCGAAGAGTTGACTCATTGGAAAAGACCCTGCTGCTGGGAGGGATTGGGGGCAGGAGGAGAAGGGGACGACCGAGGATGAGATGGCTGGATGGCATCATGGACTCAATGGACGTGAGTCTGAGTGAACTCCGGGAGTTGGTGATGGACAGGGAGGCCTGGCGTGCTGCGATTCATGGGGTCGCAAAGAGTCGGACACAACTGCGCGACTGAACTGAACTGAACTGAACTGAATCTGGGATCTGATTAGCTCGCAAGTGGTAGGGTGAGGTCAGGGGATTTCCAAAGACTCTTTCCTCAGAAATGGAGTCTTTTTTAACAAAATAGGGTGGCTTAAGTCCTTCACCCTAAGGGAGAGATCCCGGAAATAACCACCCAGATCTCTCTCCTCCCTTCCACATTTCCGGCTGGTGTTTCCCAGTGGCCAAACCAACTGGAAGCCAGCAACCCACTGGGGCAGTCCCTGAGGGTCCCCTTGCAGGGGCCCAGAGCAGGTGAGAGGGCAGTGAAGGGCACCCAGCACAGGGCCCCTCAGTGGGGAGGACGCTCCATCCCAGCCCCTGCTCTCAGTCGTCACCCCTCATCCTCAGCCTCCTTCTGGGAGAACCCCCCTCCAGTCCCTTCAACGAGCAAAACGGCCAGAGACAGGCATGGTCTTCAGACAAGTGGCCCCAACACAAGAGGACACGGCAGCCTGAGGCCCTCCTAGAACAGGGGAGGGAACATGCAAGAGCCCAGAGCCCTGATACCCATCTCATCTGTCTAGATCCAATCTGCTCTGTGTTGGACTCCCACCTAAATCCTGCTTCGAAACAGTTTTGCAGCTACAAAAAGAAGCAAAACCCAGGGCTATAAGCGAACAAAACAAATGCACCAACTCAAAACTAAAATTCCTACCCCCTGGAAACACATGTGTAAACTAAAGTGCTCTGGATAACGTGTCCGTCCATAGGATCATTAATGAGCCAGGCTGAGACAGACCCTGCTCCACAGAGGATGCCCCCCGGTTTTCTTACCCAGGGGTGGGGCTTATTTTTACAAGCTAATCAGCAAATTCCCAGTCTCAATAAATGGTTCAGGAATGTGTATCCAAGCCAATCAAAAACAATGAGGTCCCTTCTTCCATAAGAAAGCAATTAGACTCAATCTTTCCCTGTAGATATGAATAAAGAAGGATGTAGCCCCAGGAGCTTTGGCACCCATTCTGTGCCTATGAGGAAAGAATCTGCCTGAAAGTATACTAATGTGGAGGAAGCAGTGCCAAGAGCGGGAGAGAAGCCAAGTCCTCGTGACATCATTCAAGTCTGGGATCAAACCATTCCTGACACAGCTGGGTTACAGGCACCAGTGGAAGCCCAGGCATTGCTGAAGCCAGTCTGGGTTAAGCTTTCTGATACGAGTTAGATTCTAAAGAGCACGCTGCATATAAAGAACCAGGAGCATCGGTCATGCTTCTTTCAAGGCCAAAGAAGTAGAAAACAGTCAGTTTCCTCCATCCAGCAGGGAGTCAAAGTAAAGCCCTGCTAAGGGGAAGGGAATAGACAAGCAGGAGCCTGAGCTCATCACGGGGGCAGCAGGGGAGCCACTGCTTTGCCAAAGGTGTCAAGTCTGCTCAGTCCCTCTCGGAGGAGGCAGGACAGCACAGTGGTTATGAGCAGGGTCCCAGGGCCACTGGCTCTGCCCCCGGGCTTGATGCCAGCTCTATCCCTGGCCAGCTGATCACCTCGGGCAACTTTCTTAACAGCTGTGGGCTTGGGCTCTGCACCTGGGGATAAAAGCAATGCTCACAACATGGGCTATTGTGAAGCCTGAATAAGGTAACAGGTATAAAGTCCTTAGGATGGGGCTTGGCACACAAAACTAGCCTCACTAAGAGATTTTAGCTGCTATCCTTGTTGTTGTTACTTACTGTTATTACTGGCTGTCCTGTTCTTCATTGCTGTGTGGGCTTTTTCTCTAGCTGTGGCGATCGGGAGCTACTCCCTAGTTGCTGTACAAGGATTCCTCATTGCAGTGGCTTCTCTTGTTGCAGAGCACAGACTCTAGGGCTCATGGGCTTCAGTACTTGTGGTTCCCAGACTCTAGAACACAGGCTCAGTAGTTGTGGCACACAGGATTAATTGCTGCGTGGTATGTGGGATCCTCTTAGATCAGGGATCAAACCTGTGTCTTCTGCGTTGGCAGGCAGATTCTTTACCACCAAGCCTTCCGCAAAGCCCCTGCTGTTGTTACCAATACTTAAGCCCTCCTTGGGCTTCCCTGAGAGCTCAGCTGGGAAGGAATCTGCCTGCAATGCAGGAGACCCTGGTTCAATTCCTGGGTCAGGAAGATCGCCTGGAGAAGGCATAGGCTACTCACTCCAGTATTCTTGGGCTTCCCCTTGTGGCTCAGCTGGTAAAGAATCCGCCTGCCATGCGGGAGACCTGGGTTTGATCCCTAGGTTGGGAAGATCCCCTGGAGAAGGGAAAGGCTGCCCACTCCAGTATTCTGGCCTGGAGAATTCCATGGACTGTGTAAGTCCATGGGGTCACAAAGAGTCAGACCAACTGAGCAACTTTCACTTTCAAGCCCTCCTTGGATGTTTCACTCTGGAGGTTGTCTCCTCCAGACTCCCGCTCACAGGGGCCTGCCTTGCCTGAGCCCCACCCTCTCCCTGCAGGCTCCACTTGTCTGACCCTGAACATGACCTGCTGGGCTACCCTGGACCCACCTTACCGTCCAGGCTCATACAGCCTTTCCCCAGGCCCAGGCTGTGAAGATTTTCTGTTGCAAGTGACAGAAAATCCTCCACAAACCGGATAACGCGGGAGGTGATTTCATTGTCGGGATTCGAGGTTCCTGAGATGCATACCCACCTCATGCCTCCTCTCCTGGCCTTCCTTACCTTCTCGTTGTTCATGCCTTCCGGGAGATCATTTTCAAATTAAAACAATTAAAAGTTAATGGCAACTTTTGTAAAAGTCTAAAAGTTTTTTGTAGAAGTTTAAAAGGTTTTTTTCCTTTTTAATTGTTTTTAAAATTAACAAGGATGGGGACTTCCCTGGTGGTCCAGTGTTTAAGAATCCAGCTTCCATGCAGGGGATGAGGGTTCCATCCCTGGATGGGGGCTAATACCCCACATGCCACCGGGCAACTGAGCCGGCACTCACCACAAGAGCCCACACCCCACAAGTGCCCGAGTGCTGCAATTAGGACCTGATGCAGCAGAGAAATAACAGTTTTAATTTTTAAAATAAAATTGACAAGAATAGAGGAAATAATGATCACTACTATTATTTCCATCATTCTTATAGAATACTGATTAGCTGAAGCTACCCCCACAAATAGAAATAATAATGAGCATAGCACATGGAAACATTCATGGATCATGGCTTTAATATCATTCTTAGAGGAAAAGTCAAAGCTTTCAATAGATCAAATAGAAAACAAGGAAAAAGGGAAGACAAATGAGTGTAACTCAAAGGACTAGAAAAAGAGCAACAGTCAATTCAAGGTAACAAGAAGGACCTAAGTAAATAAATACAGGCAAAAAAATATTTTTTTTTTAATATTCAGGGAATTCCCTGCAAATCAGTAGTAAAGACTTTGCGCCTTCACTTCAGGGGCCTGGGTTCAATCACTGGTTGGGGAACTAAGATCCCACAAGCCACATGGTATAGCCAAAAGTAAAAATTGAGATGATTAATTGAAACATGAAACATCATTGAGACAAAACAGAAATGATGAATATGATCAAAACACAAATATGCAGAAGATAAAATGAAAACGGGGAACATCTCAGATATAGCAAATAATATGTTTGATATTAAATACTTAAGGGATATTATTCACAACCACAAGCCAATACTTTAAAGCAGATTAAATGGAAATATTTCTGGAAAAAATATGAAGTGCCAAAATCCGCTCAAGAGGAAACAGAAAAGTTGACTAGATCAATAGCCACAAAAGACGGTGAAAACCCAAGAGAAACGACAGGCAGGCTGTTGGAAGGCATGGAGAGCGCAGTACTGCTGCCAGACCCGCGATCATGGCACAGAAAGCAACGTGTTTCTACGTTCCAGCCAAAACTAACTGGGAAAATGTGGCCAAAAATACATTAGCATTTATCACAGCAATAACGAATAGAAAGCACCTAGGAATTAGCCTAGCAGAGACTGCACAAGATTTCTATGGAGAAAATTTTCAATCTAGTTAAGTCATCAAAGAACAGGTGAGAAATTAGGATGTTGTGCCCCAATTACGTATCGCACAGCTTTGCGTCACCAAGGTCAATTCTCCTCAAACTCATCTGAAAATTAAAAGACAATCCAATTAGGAAAGTTCCAGGAACTTTAACAGGTCGACTTGAAAATTCATATGAAAAATAAAAAGCACACATGAATGGCTAAAAAAATCAAAGACATGATACTGGCAAGGGAACAGATAAGACACTCTAAGAAACAGAAGAGGGATTTCAGAATCACATCAAATGATGTGAACAGCAGACAGGAAAGGACGAATATTTAGGAAAATGATGCTGGAGACATTAGCCTGACGTGCGAGCAAGATTTGGGCTCCTACCACATACAGACTGTACTCCCCATAGAGACCCTGGGTCCAACATTCCTTCCATACTTAACTCACCGGCTGTATTTATCACCTAAATTTCATGTTGCCTAATTAACAGTCATTAGTCTGGGTATCGTGATATGTCTTATAATTTAAACATACGTTTGTGTTTTTTTTTTTTTTTTTTTTTGGCTGTGCCATGCACAGCATGTGAGATCTTAGTTCCAGATCAGGGGTTGAACCGATGCCCACTGTGTTGGAGTCTTAACCACTGGACCGCCAGGGAAGTTCCCATTTGCCATACTTTTTAACATTAAATGCGTATTAAGTCCTTATGCAATCCAAACATTTCTGGCATGGAAGAGCGTTTGAAAGAAGCAAGTTCTACATGAAAAGATTCTTCAGATCCTTACGTTGAATCACAGAAGGAAATAATCAGGCTGCTTCAAAGAAAAGATAAGCTACTGGAGCATTCTGCTTCTCAAAATGCAGAGATAAACAACCCAGGATGAACACCTGCCGTGCAGTGCCAACACATTAGCCTCCAGGAAGTAAGAAACAAACAAAGTATAAGAAAAGTGTTTGCCCTGGATATTCACTTCCTCTAGAACTAGAGATAGATAGTTCAGATTCTCACTAAAGCTCTTTAGATGCAGCCATCAATGGTCTGTGGAAAGTCTTCATATTATACATAAAGAAAAGAATATAAAAATGAAAAATATTATATATAATGTAATATCACATGATAATATAATTTAACATAATGTAACATGTACCACACATACATATTCCAAGGGCTTCCCAGGGGGGGCCCTAGAGGTAAAGTATCCACCTGCCAAAGCAGGAGATGGAAGAGATGTGGGTTCAGTCCCTGGGTCCAGAAGATTCCCTGGAGAAGGAAGTGGCACCCCACTCCAGGATTCTTGCCTGGAAAATTACATGGACAGAGGAGCCTGGCAGGCTACAGTCCGTAGGGTCCCAAAGAGTCAGACACGACTGAGTGAGCACACAGGCATTCCAAATAGTTTAAGGACTGAAATACAACAGTTAAAATTCTAAAGTAACTTTTCAAAAAAGAGAAAAAGCCTAATGGTATCAAAGTTGGAAAGAGTTTCTCAAACAAGATGCCAAAAGAACCAAGTACATGATGAGAAATGACAGATCCAACTCCATCGACATTAAAGATTTCTGTTCAATAAAGAATATATTAAAAAACAACAAAAACAAAAAACCCAGACAAACTGAACAGATGAGTGACAGACTGGGGGAACTTTTTCTTCAAAGTCTGTCTGAAACTTACAAAAATCATTATGCAGATTATACAAGTAACTCCTACAAATCAGTGAGTGAGAGAGAACCAGTCCCTCAGGAAAGTGAGCAAGCCTATAAACAGACGGTTAACAGCGGGAGACGGCATCTGATAAGGAAGCGAGAAGGCCTTTGCCGGAGATGCGGGAACAAGGAGACACCACCTCCAGCCATCGGATTCTCAGAAAATGGAAGGTCAATGAGAGCACAGGCAGCTGTGAGCTTGCAGAACAGGGGTCCTGCTGGCTGGCAGGCCAGGCTGCTGCTGCAGGATTGCAGCCAGCCAGGCGGCGGGTACCTGCTCTGTACAGCAGCCTGGGACAGGGGGACAGGGGCTCCTGAATATGTGTCCCAGAGTCATGGTCACAGAGCCCCCAGGAGATACGGAGAAGGGTGATGGGCACAGTGTTGTTCCCATAAAGGGTGAGCGGGGGGAGCTGTCACCCAGAATGGAAAGGGGTGCGCAGGTGTGGGTTGTCTCAGGCTGTCCAGGCTGCTAGAACAGGGCACCAAAGACTAGGCAGCTCCTTCACAACAGACTAATCTCTCACCATCCTGGAGGGTGGAGTCTGAGATCAAGGTATCAGCACATCCAGTGTCAAGTCTGAGCCCACCTCCTGCTGTTTTCTGGGTGTGACTTCACATGGCAGGAGGCAGGAGGGAGCTCTCTGGGGTCCCTTTTGCAAGGGCACTAATCCCATTCATGAAGGCTCCACCCTCATGACCGAGTCACCCCCCACCCCAAAGACCCACCTCCAAATACCATCACCTTGGGNCATCTGCCTACAATGAGGGAGATCCAGGTTCAGTCTCTGGGTCAGGAAGATCTCCTGGAGAAGGAAACGGCAACCCACTCCAGTATTCTTGCCTGGAAAATCCCACGGATGGAGGAGCCTGGTAGGCTACAGCCCATGGGGTTGCAGAGAGTCAGACACAACTGAGCAACTTCATTTTTGGGGGGTGGGTTGGGGCGGGGGCTAGTGGGGTCACAAACATTCAGCCTATAGCATGAGTATACCCACATGATGAAAATTCCACACGGCCATTCAAAGTACTGAGCCAGACTTACATATGGCAACAAGGACCGACCTCAAAACCTTAATGTCTGGCAAAAAAGAGTAAGCAAGACAATAAGATTTACAGGCCAATGCTATTTATGGAGATTTTAAAACACATGCAAAATGGCACTCTATTTCAAGGAGCCATTTGTCTTTAAATAAATAGATAATGTAGTCAAAGTAGATTGGGAGGATGTAAATTAAACACACTGAAGAGGGTACCACTGGGAGGAGGGAAACAGGCATGAGAAGGGAAGGTGAAGGGGAAATAATAAAGCAAATAAAACCAAGTGCAGCCTGGCACAGGCCACCCGCAAAGTGAGCCAAGACCTCAGCTGGTTCTGGGGCACGTCGGTACTACACGCGTGTGCAAGGACAGTGCTGGGGGCCCTTCTCCACCGCAAGAGTGGCGTCTACAGAGGGACAGAGAAGTGTGGATCTTACTCGAAGTCAGGACTGAAAGGTTGTTGTTGAATTACGATGCCGGAATTCTTGGCCCCCAGAGTAGTCAAAGTAGATTGGGAGGATGTAAATTAAACACACTGAAGAGGGTACCACTGGGAGGAGGGAAACAGGCATGAGAAGGGAAGGTGAAGGGGAAATAAAAAGCAAATAAAACCAAGTGCAGCCTGGCACAGGCCACCCGCAAAGTGAGCCAAGACCTCAGCTGGTTCTGGGGCACGTCGGTACTACACGCGTGTGCAAGGACAGTGCTGGGGGCCCTTCTCCACCGCAAGAGTGGCGTCTACAGAGGGACAGAGAAGTGTGGATCTTACTCGAAGTCAGGACTGAAAGGTTGTTGTTGAATTACGATGCCGGAATTCTTGGCCCCCAGAGGAGAATTCAATCCAGGGCCAGAGACGAGGCTTGATCGCTCAGAGCTTTTGTGTAACAAAGTTTTATTAAAATATAAAGAAGATAGAGAAAGCTTCTGACATAGGCATCAGAAGGGGGCAGAAAGAGTACCCCCCTGCTAGTCTTTAGCTGGATGTTATATAGTCACCAGCAGTCTGTTAATGAAAGAAAGGAATGTCTCAAAACTTAGAATGGCACCAGGCCCCTCACCCATAAGATGTATTTTGGGATAACCTTGGCTCCAAATGGTTTATCTTGGGCCATAAAATGATTAACTTGAATCTTGAAGAAGGGCAGATCACCACACAAATAGTGTCATTTACATAGATTAGAGGAACAATATCGGAGTATAACATACTGGTTTATCAAGTAGGTTCTGAGCCCAAAAGGCGGAACCGACTTGAAGACAGAGTTTGGGATAAATGCATAGTACATTAGCATAGCTTAAGATAAACATTTCCATAAGAAAAAGGCATTGGATAACTTCAGGTGAAACCAGGTGTCATTAAGGCAACACAGAATTTTAAGAGAAACCTCCTTTTAAATTTGTATAGAGAAGGAAAAAATATTGCTAGTTTGTTTCCTCCTGCCACTTAAGAGAGATAAAATGTCTGACACTTGCAGGCTATTTCCTCCGTTTGGAGACCCCTGGCCTTCCTGCCTGTTACCCTCTCAGGACCTTCCCAGCGCCCCCTCCCATCCTTCTGCTGTGCACCAGCCCCAGACCAGCACCTCCAGGCTTTCCTCAACAGCCATGGCTCAGACCCCAGGGCCTGCTTCAGCCCAGAGCACCTGCATTCTCTTCCTGCCTCTGAGGCCTGTGCCCTCTGACCCTGCCACCCACCCCTCCAGCCTCTGGCCAACGCAGGTGAGAAGATAGAGGCTGAAAGGTCAGCTCACTTCCAAGATCAGGACAGTGGTCTCTGGACTGGGGGCCGGGTATTCCAGGCTCTGCCTATGCCGACTCTCAGCACAGTCCTCTAAGAGCCCCCCACACACTGAGAGTGGGCCCTGGAAATCCCTGAAGCCGCAGAGTGCAAGGAAGATGGCTCAGCTAATGACCTAGTGACGGCCAGGCTCAGCTGCTGTCTGAATACTGCTGAGTGTGCTTTCTTGGTAATTCGATGTCGGCCCTGATAATTGTAGAGAATAGGAAAGAGAATCCTCTATTCCAGGGAGTCCCAAGGACAGTTGGACAGGAAGGGGTGGACATAGGACCCCACCCACCGAAGCAGCAAAACGCCAGAAACTCGTGGAAGGGGGCACTGCCAGGGGTGACATTGGTTTGCTTTTCCCTGTAATTATTAACTTTTTCGGGATGACAGTCTGAGCAGTGAGGGCCCTGGGACAGGGCTCATGTACCTCCTAGGGCACACGTGCTGCAGAAGTGCCTACGAATCCACAGCAGAAGGAAGGGAATGATGGATGGAAGGGAAGGTGGGAAGGAAGGACAATAAACAATGGATGGAAGGAAGGAAGGAAGAGTGATCGCACAGGGGTCCAACAAACTCAGTCTCACAGTCACAACCCCCAGAGCAGGGCCTTTGACAACACAATATGTTTCATGCATACAGCTGGTTATGAAATAAAGTCACTTCACCAGAACATGTAGCAAGCTAAGCACATCTTAGAATCATTCAAGCAAATGAAACTTACCCTTTAAGTGCCAGGCTTTTCATTTAAACCATTTAGGATAAAAACTCCTTGTTCATTGCAAAATGGACTAACACTCTCTGCTTTTAATTACCCACAAACACCAAACATAATAACGATGTTTTCATGGGCGTAATCTGACCATGTGTGTCTCGCCTATCGTAACACTACGAGGACTTGGGGACAATGAGGTCTGAATGTCCATTCTGCCTGACCCCCAGCCCACCAGCTTCATCTCTGCCCACCTCACCCCTTGTCTTCCCTTCTCTCTCGGACCCCAGCTCTCAGGCTCTTCCCTCTGTCAGGACCATGCTCCCCATGATCCTGTAATGGTTTGGTTCATCACCTGGCTCCATACACATTCAGCCAAAATTCTGGGCTCTGTCAGCAGTGTGGCCCACGCCCAACTCTGTGCAGCTCAGTCTGTGGCAAGAGGGTGTATTTAGGCAAGGGAGGCTATTTCTACCCAGCTTGGGGGCCTCCAGTGGTCATGTATGGATGTGAGAGTTGGACTATAAAGAAAGCTGAACACCAGAGAATTGATGCTTTTGATCTGTGCTTTTGCTTCATGAACTCCAACTGTGTTGGAGAAGACTCTTGAGAGTCCCTGGACAGCAAGGAGATCCAACCAGTCCATCCTAAAGGAGATCAGTCCTGGGTGTTCATTGGAAGGACTGATGTTGAAGCTGAAACTCCAATATTTTGGCCACCTGATGTGAAAAGCTGACTCATTGGAAAAGACCCTGATGCTAGGAAAGATTGAGGGCAGGAGGAGAAGGGGATGACAGAGAATGAGATGGCTGGATGGCATCACCGACTCGATGCACATGAGTTTGGGTGAACTCCGGGAGTTGGTGATGAACAGGGAGGCCTGGCGTGCTGTGGTTCATGCGGTTGCAAACAGTCGGACACGACTGAGCAACTGAACTGAACTGCAGCTCTATGTCTCCCTGCTGGGGAGCGGGGAGGTCCAGCATGCCCTGATAGGGGACAACAAAGCTGACCAGCTCCCTGGAGGCACCTGACTCCTCTCCACAATGGTGGGGCTTACAGAGGACCAAGAACTCTGCCTTGGGCTCAGGATACAGAATCCTCAGCAAGCCCTAGGATGAGTGAGGATGATGACAAGGACCTCAGCTCAGAGAAGACAGGAATGGATATAGCCAGGACAGTTAGCACTCTCAGCTGAATGAGCTTGTGTTCACAGGAGACAGGAGGAAGGGGAGCCATGTTAGAAAGACCATCACCAGAAAAAAGAAAGAGGATGGGGGGGCAGGGGCTGGGTGCCCAGAGACGGCCAGCGCATGCATGTCCAGCGGCCTCCCCTTTGGTCCCCTTCGCCGGCCCTTCCCCATCTCCCTGACCACTTAAAGCTCCATGTACCTGAGGACTTAGTCCTTCATCCTCGTCTCTTCTCCCTCCACCCTCAATCTTGTTAATCTCATCTCTTTTCAGGACTTCAATGTCATCTGTGTATCAAAAATTCCTGAAATGACACTTCCCAGCCTGAATCTCTTTCCTGAATTTCAGGCTCATGTACCCAGCTCCTACTCACCACATTTCCTCTTGGATGTCTAACAGATATCTCTGTCAGTTAGAGACTGCTGCGTAACAAGCAGCCCCAAACTGAGTGGGCCGAAAGAACCGTGTCTTCTTTCTCATGATTCTTTTGTTCCAGAGCTTAGACAGGGCTCAATCTGAGTGGTTCTTCCGCCCCATGTGATGTTGGCTGGAGTCCCTCCCAGGGCTGCAATCATCTGAGAATGCAACTGGAGCTGGAACATGCAAGAAGGTCCTTCTCACTGGTCTGGAAGCTATTGGCCCAGCAGTCCACAGGCTTCTTCTCCAGCCTCCTTACAACACAGCAGCTGGGTTCCCAGAGAGCAAAAGCAGGAGCTAACAGGCCTCTTCAAGGTGAGGACAGGAACAGACGCAGCATCATTTCCCCCAACCCTACTGATCAAAGCAAGCGACAAAACCAGCCCTAATTCAAGGATGGGGGAGGAGTGGAAAGTAATGGCCACGTGACACGGGGGACAGAAGGGAAGGGGTTGTCAGTGGCTCTCTTTAGACCACTCAGATGACATCTACTCCATCACAAGTCCTTCTGTCCTAAGAATATATCTGGAATCTCATCCCTTCCCCCCACCACCACTGCTCCCAACCTGACCTGAGTCACCAGCATTTTATCTTGCTTCCTCACCCGCCTCCTGAATGGCCTCCCTGGGTTCTACCCTTGGAGTCTCTTCCCAGCATGGCAGCCAAGTACATGACCATTCTGTACTTTAGGTTGGATAATGTCACTTCTCTGTTCAAACCTTCCTGTGCTTTCCTATTTCATTAAGAGGGGAGCCAAAGCTCTTACCGTGGCCCCCAGAGCCCTACACTGTCAGCAGCCCCGAGGCACACTCTGGCAGCACTGGTCAGACCACCGTGTGCCTCCCTGACTGCCCTCCAGCCAGCCTGGCCTTTTGTCTGAAGAGTCCCCTGCAGCCCACAAAGCACTGTCTTAGCAGGAGCAGCTACATAACTTTCAGGGCTCAGCACAAAATGGAATTACAGGTCCTTGTTCCAAAGGACTAAGAATTTTGAGACAGACGAGCATTAAACCAAGGGCAAGGAAAAGGGGGAGAAGGTATAAACCAATGTAAATCCCAGCCCTTGGGCCCCAGCCCTGGGAGCGCAAAAGTCCTGCCAGGACTCAGGGAGGAGCCCAGCAGGACCAGCGAGGGTGGTGGCAGAGGGGCCCTAATTAGGGGGCTCACACAGAGCCTGCAAGTTGGGCCACCACAAGCCCCAGCCCCACGTCAGGACAGACTTAATGACCTGGGTTGGAGTCACCAACAACATAAAGTATCTTGTTCCCAGCAACTTTTACAAGGCGTTTATGGCCCCGGGACACCTCAGCCCAACACTTGGCTTATGGGCCAGCTGCCCAGACAATGAGGGCAAAGAGGCGGTCAGCACAGGGTCCTGGAATGACGGGCACCATGGCCGGGGAACTGAGGCCCATTCACCCCCTGCTCAGGACTGGGCCCCCCACCTTGTTACCTGGCAGTTTCCCCCCTTGCCCATCCCATCAGTCAATCCTGCAAGGGGCCTTCACCTCCAGAGGCTGGGGGCAGGGATCACAGCATCGTAAGCAGAATCCTGGGGTCTGGGTAGCCCATCACCACCCATGTTTACTTGTTGGTTTGTTTTTCTTTTTCTTTTTTGGCCGCGCTGAGTGGCACATGGGATCTTGGTTCCCTGACCAGGGACTGAGCCCGCGTTCCCTGCAGTGGAAGTGCAGAATCTTAACCACTGGACTGTTAGGGAAGTCCCTGCCACTAGTGTTTAAATGCAGCCCCAGGAAACACAAAAGCCACTGGAGGCAGGGCCTGAGTCACTGCCTCCCGAAATCGCCAAGGACCCCAGGAATACCTTGAGTTCCCACAGCCCACTCCGTTGCTTTCACCAGCCCACATGCTTCAGAGCAATTGATCTGACGTTACATTTTTGTTCATCAAAGATGGTCATAACAAGAGTCCGACATACAGGAGCTAAGCCCTCACTCTGATGTGATTCCAGCCAAAAGCAGGAAGAATTTGTACCTGGGTCCCTCTGTCTCAAGGTAACTGTGAGATTTCCGTGCTTTAGTTGTATGAAGCCACCATTTACTGAGAACTTAACATGTGTAAAGCTAGGGGAAAGGCTTCGCATGAATGGTCTTACTCAGGCCCCATAGCAACTTGGGAAGTAAGCTTATCATCCTCCACCCCATGTCACAAGTAAGGAATCGGGTTCAGAATAGCCTGAATACATATCCTGGGGTTAGTGATGGGCCTGGAATTCCAACCCATGTCTGCAGAGGGTAACACTGGGCGACTTCCATCTCCTTATCAAGATTCACCCCTCCTGAGAGGCAACCAGGTGTCCACATGGGGAAGGAGCAGCCAACTCTGCCTGGCACAGTCAAAGAGGGCTTCCTGGAGGTGGTGCTATCTAATTTGGGCTTAGAATGATGAGTAGGGTTTGGCTAAGAGAGAGGAACAAAGAGAAGGAGCATGTGCGGGGCTCTGAGCACAGCAGGCAGAAACCAGAGGCGTCCTGGCATCTTGATGTACGTCCTCAGAGGCTCCGAGACTTGGAGTTCCACCCTACTGTTATTAATAATAGTAATAGCTACCACATGCGTACGTGCCTGCTAAGTCGCGTCAGTCGTGTCCGACTCTTTGTGACCCTATGGATGTAGCCTGCCAGGCTCCACTGTCTGTAGAATTCTCCAGGCAAGAATACTGGAGTGGGTTTCCATGCCCTCCTTCAGGGGATCATCTCAACCCAGGGATAGAACTCACGTCTCTTATGTCTCCTGCATTGGCAGGCAGGTTTTTTACCACCAGCACCACTTGGGAAGCCCAGCTACCATACAGCCAATACTTACTGTGTGCTTTATAGAAAAATCATTATTTTCCCCCAGAACACTGAGAGCCAGGACATTAAGAAACTGACCATGTGATCTCAGGTGCCTGATGGAGCCAGGTCCACATCATGAGTTCATCTGCAGCCAGAATCCACACACCAGGTCTCCAGACAGCCTATTGACGGGGGGTGGGGGTGGGGGGCTCATGGGAGCTGGCAGGAACAGTGTTGGCATTGGTATCAGGGAGACCCTGGTTCCTCTCTCAGCTCTGGCATTCACTTCTCAATCCTGAGTAAGTGACTTCACCTCTGGGCCCCCCCAGCACCCTTTCCTTCTGCTTCACAGGATGTCAGCAGGATTGCAGTGGCCAGGTCATGGAAACATTTTTCTGATTATGGTAGGATAAATAACAGCCCCAAGATTGTTTGTGGGACTTACCTGGCGGTCCAGTGGGGAACACTCCACACTTCCAGTGCAGAGACCTCAGGTTTGAGTCTTGGGGGACTAGATCCCACATGCTGCACTTAAGACCTGGTGCAGCCAAATAAGTAAATATCAAGGGGGAGAAAAGATTGTTCAATCCTAGCCACCAGAATGGTGAATATGTCGCTTCATATGGTAAAGGGGACTTTACAGATGCAATTAGTTAACAGGGAAATGGGGAAGGCAATGGCACCCCACTCCAGTACTCTTGCCTGGAAAATCCCATGGACAGAGGAGCCTGGTAGGCTTCAGTCCATGGAGTCGCTAAGTCAGACCTGACTGAGCGACTTCACTTTCACCTTTCGCTTTCATGCATTGGAGAAGGAAATGGCAACCCACTCCAGTGTTCTTGCCTGGAGAACCCCAGGACGGGGGAGCCTGGTGGGCTGCCGTCTATGGGGTCGCACAGAGTCGGACACGACTGAAGTGACTTAGCAATAGCTGGATTATCCAGGGGGCTCACTGAAATCACAAAGCTCCATATAAGTGAGAGGTGGGAAGGTCACAGTCAGGGAAACACTGACGAGAGCAGAGGTCAGAGTGATGGGTTTCAAAAACAGAAGGAGGAGGGACTTCCTGGTGGTCCAGTTAAGACTGTGCTCATAACACAGGGGACACTGGTTTGATCCCTGGTCAGGGAAGATCCCACTTGTCCTGTGGTGCAGGAAACACACACACACACACACATAGAAACAGAGAATGCAGGCAGAGAAACTTGCAAACCTGAAATAGGCGTGGGCTGGGAGTCTCCCCCAGAGCCTCCAGCAGGAAGCAGCTGTGCCCACGACTTGACATCAGCCCTTTGAGACTGATTTTGGACTTCTGTCCTCCAGAGTTGTAAGATAAATTTGTGTTCAGTCTCGGAGTTTGTAGTAACTTGTTACCGCAGCAATAAAAGACTGATACACTGGCTCTCATATCCTACTCACAAGGGAGTGATTCCAGCTGGGACTCTGCACCCTGAAAATTTACACAAGTATCTCCTTTGGTCAAAGCAAAATAAAAATATTTTAAAGGAGCTGAAAAATGTATAACCACATTAAACCGCACCAGTCTCTTCCTGCTGCCCCCAGCTGAAACACATTTTCTTTTCAAAGAGTGATGCTAAGGTGTTTCCCAACAAAAGCAAACCTGTTTGGATGGCGTACGCTGCTTGTCACCAAGTAACCTTGTCTGCCCACGGGTGCCGTGGGACTCGGGCTGAAGTAACAGTGCTGGGAAAGGGCCCAGTGCTGACCAAGCGGGAGCCCTAGCGGAGCTGGAGGGTGGATGTTTTGGGCAGATGTTTCTAACAGCTAGGAATATAATTCATCAACTTTGTGGGCAGGAAGGGTGTGGCCATAATTTATTAATAAAACTAATGAAAATGCATGGCAGTCAAGGAAGGCGAGCCCCAGAGACGCTGCCCAAACTGCCCACAGAACAGAAACGGTCAGGGGATGGGCCTGGAGCTGGGTGCTCATCAGTGCTTGGCCGTGGAGTCTGCCCTCCTCCACCGTGGTCCCAGCGGAGATGGAATGGGTCAGCAGAGCCCAGACAAGTCTGTCTAACTGCATCCTGCCAGCCACCAACCCTGCCGTGAAAGAGAGGCCAAAACAGGAGGGTCAGAGATGGACCTTCTAGTCCCTGCCAGGGACCAAGGCAAGTTACTGTCCCTCTCTGGGTCTCAGTTTCCCCAGCCAGAGCCAGAGCTAGCTGGACTAGAGGACCCAGCCTGAGGGTCCCAGCTCACTGGTCCAGGCCCTCAAGCTCAAGTCCGGCTCCACCTCAGCCTCTCTCCCCCCAACCTCCCCAGATGGGGCCCAGCTCCAGCCAGAGCATGTATCAAATTCTAGAAAGAATGTTGCTTTCTGCTTGCTACTCAACCCCTCCCCATCTCCCTGAGGTCTCCTTGAATGAGGTCAAATGAACTTGACCTCATTTATTGATCTTGGGGCCAATAGATCATTTATTCTTAACTCTCTCCTTCCATGGGCTTGGCACCCCTTTCTCTTTTCTTTTCAGATCTTTACCTTCCATCTTGGTTTAAACCCCCAAAGACAACCCAGAGAGAAGGACTTGGGTGCAGGTGGTGTATTTCGGAGGTGGTCTCAGGAAGCACAGGGAAGATACAGAGAAAACCAAATAGAGTGCAGGTCCCCCAAAATGATAAGGGGTTTCCCTGGTGGCTCAGATGGTGAAGAATCTGCCTGCACTGCAGGAGATCCAGGCCCAGTGCTTGGGTCAAGAAAATCCCCTGGAGAAGGGGATGGCCACCCACTCTAATATTCTTGCCTGGAGAATCCCACGGAAAGAGGAGTCTGGCAGGCTACAGTCCATGGGGTCCCAAAGTGTCGGACGTGACTGAGCAACTAACACTTTCACTTTCAAAACGACGAGTTGGAGTCCTAATCCCTGGTATCTATAAATGGACTTCATTTGAAAACGGGGTTTTTGCAATGAAGGAGTAAGGTCTTTACATGTAATTCAGTTGCAAGTTAAGGTGAGAACATACTGCTGTAAGATGGGCTCTTAATCCAATATGACTGGAGTCCTTGTAAGAAGAGATGCAGAGACAGGCAAAGGCGGGAGGAGAATAACACGTGAAGGCCGTCACGCAGAGGGAAGCCTGTCACGTGAAGACAGAGGCAGAGATTACAATGATGCAGCTGCAAGCCAAGGAACTTCAGTCATACTGGATTAAGAGCCCATCTTCTTGAAGAATGGGGGTTTCCCAGGTGGTGCTTGAGGTAAAGAACTCACCTGCCAATGCAAGAGACATAAGAGACACAGGTTCAATCCCTGGGTCAGGGAAGATCCCCTGGAGAAGGAAATGGTAACCCACTCCAGTATTCTTGCCTGGGAAATCTTATGGACAAAGGAGCCTGGTGGGTACAGCCCATGGGGTCGCAAAGAGTTGGACACGATTGATGTGACTTAGTATGCGCACACGTATTGCAGTGTGTTTTCATCTTGCAAGTAAATTACCTTATCCCTTCATTGCAAAGACCCCATTTTCAGATAAAGTCACACTTATAGATAACAAGGATTAGAACTTACATATATACAGACATACATACGTATACACGCATATATGCACGTATGTATATAGGCTTCCCAGGGGATGCCTGTGGTAAACAACAACAACCACCACAACCTGCGTGCCAATGCAGCAGACATAAGAGGCAGGGGTTAAATCCCGGGGTTGGGAAGATCCCCTGAAAGAGGACACGGCCACCCACTCCAGTGGGTTCTTGCCTGAAGAACCCCATGGACAGGAGAGCCTGGCAGGCTACAATTCATGGGGTCACAAAGATCAGACGTGACTAAAATGACTTAAAACACTTGCACTCATATATAAACTTCTTTTGGGCCATTCAGCACCTTTGTATGCCCTTCCCCACTTCATGTAGCTTGGAGGAAAGAGGACGTCTGTTCCATTGCTGCTGCTGCGCTGCTGCTAAGTCGCTTCAGTTGTGACCGACTCCATGCGACCCCATAGACAGCAGCCCACCAGGCTCCTCCGTCCCTGGGATTCTCCAGGCAAGAACACTGGAGTGGGTTGCCATTTCCTTCTCCAATGCATGAAAGTAAAAAGTGAAAGTGAAGTCACTCAGTCGTGTCTGACTGTTAGCGACCCCATGGACTGCAGCCCACCAGGCTCCTCCGTCCATGGGGTTTTCCAGGCAAGAGTACTGGAGTAGGGTGCCAGTGCCTTCTCCAGTCTGTTCCATTGCAGATGCTGAAATGCCAGAGACCAGCCTTCCCAGCCTCCTTTGCAGCCAGGGGACCAAGCATTTGATAAGGGTTCTGTCTATTAGGTACCCATGGGAGCCAGTGACAGAGTCTGAGACTGTGTGGACACCATGCTGGGGAGGTTGGGGGCACCAGAGATACCCACACATTCTAGAGACTTCCAGAGTTGGGCTCAAGCAGCAACGGCCAGCTCATTCACTCTGGGATCACCAGCTCCCATGGAGGTGTCAGTTCCCATAGAGGTCTCAGGTGTCTCCCCAGGGGCAGCCATGCTGAGTGATTCTGAACATTTTTACTGGCTGCACAGCCTCCAAAACTAACTGTCTGACCCATACAGAGATCCTGAGAGCTGCTCACACCCTTCAATGCTTTTGTTTTGCCTTAATAAGTAGAATTAGCTTCAGCTGCTTGCCATCAAGCTCCATGACTGATGCAATTTCATGTACCCAGCTCTTTCAGCTTTTGCTTGCAACCATTCTGGCTCTGGGATTCTGGTAGGAGGCTTCGGGAGTGGGCCAGCACTGATCCCCATGGGCAAGCAGCCCTGGTAAGCATTCTATGTGCTTTTCTTCTTTATAACAACTCTATTGCATAGATAAAGTTTATTGCTTGGTTTTTGGAATGAGGAAACTTGAGGCTCAGAGAAGGTTTGCAACTTGCCAGAAGGAGCAGAGCTCAAAAGGATGGAGGCGGGATGTGCTCTGGGTTGCTCTGACTCTAATCCTAGGCTGTTCTGCCAGGAAACTCTCTTGGGAGGGAGGGGTCACTTCCTGCTGGGAGTCCTACCTGAAAAAACTCCCCTGCTCGTGCCTGGACATTTCCTGTGTAACACCATGAAATGTCCTCCCAGAAACACATTCTAAATTACTTTGGACCCTGCATCATGCAGGTTACATTTTAAGATCATCAGGGTTGGCTATGCTGAGGACTCTTTCTAAATGAAGCACAGTTGCAGTACCTATGAGGAAAGCTCTTGTGTGGGACAAGAAGTCCCATGAATGGAGCATCTCTTAATCTGGGGTCTTGGAGAAGCAAATTACCCACTGACTCAACAGAGCAGCAGCCTGGGCACTGACAGTCCCTCCGATGGCCCTGATGGGTTTATTCCTGGGACAAGATCAGAAGAAGACAGGTGCTAAGGATGCTGAGCTTACAAGCTCCCATCAGGACTCAGAGGGCATTGAGCCTTTGGGGATTTTGGCAGCTATGTCAGAAGGGGGTAGGGTGGGGGTGGGTATAGGAAGCTCAGACCAGGGCAATGGCCCCAAGGACTCAGGACAGTTCTGGAACTTTCATTTGGGAGTTGAACTTGTCACTCCTGTTCCTGGAGTGCCCAGCATGAAACTCTTCAGTGAGAGTTCTGTGGGGAAATGGGGGCCTGTGCCAGGTGCCACAGTTGGTGTGGCAGAAGAGGGACCCTGAGAGGAAGAAGGTCAGCATGTTGAGATCCTAAAGGCACTGGTGAAGAAGGGGGACCCTGGGTGAGTGGACGTGTTGTTCAGTGGTCCAGTCATGTCAAACTCTTTGTGAGCCCAGGGACTGCAGCACCTCCAGCCTCTCTGTCCCTCGCCATCTCCCAAAGTTTGCCCAAGTTCATGTCCATTGCATTGGTGATGCCATCCAGCCATCTCATCCTCTGACGCCCTCTTCTCCTTCTGCCCTCAATCTTTTCCAGCATCAGGGACTTCTCCAACGAGTCAGTTGTTCACATCAGATAACCAAAATCCTGGAGTTTCAGCTTAGCATTGGAGGTAAGGGGTCTGAAAAGTCAGATGCTATGGAGAAGAGTGGGACTTAGCAGCCTGAAGATCTGTATTCCCTTGGGGGGCAGCCCATTCCCTGGGCCAGTTGAAGGCAGGCAGCTCTGAGTGGGGAGAGCTCTAGATAGATCCGAGGCAGATGGCCTTTGCTCCTGGCCTGTCACCCACGACTGGCGAGACCAGGAACTGCCAGCACCCATTTCTGGCTTCTCCCTGCCTCTAATCCGGAACATAGAGAAGACTGACCCCACGTGACACCCTGAGTTTCTTAATTTGGAGCAAACACCCTGCATCTCCTAGTGTTAACATTGTCAACAAAACGATTTCCTCGTCCTCTCTGGTGCCCACCTTGCTGAAACAGCTCAGTTCCTTCCTCTTGAATGGGAAACTGAGAGGCTACTTCTTACAACAAGACAGATGTCACAGTGCCCGTTTCCGAGCTCACATGAGCTAACAGCTAGCGGAAAGTGACACCCCAGCCTTTCTCCCTCTACCCGTTATCTCGTGTGATGTTACAGACCTGTGAACTTGGGTATAAGGGAACTTTTTTTATGATTCCACATGCTCCAGCTCCCACCCACTTTTGAGAGGTGGGAAGCCAGTGTCTTTCCCAGTCCCCTAAATCCCTCTAGGGATTCTTCACAGAGGTGACACCGGTGTTTTCTCTCAATCAGAAACCCCCTAGAGACCCAGCCTCAGTTCAGTTCAGTTCAGTCGCGCAGTCGTGTCCGACTCTTTGAGACCCCATGAATCGCAGTACGCCAGGCCTCCCTGTCCATCACCAACTCCCTGAGTTCACTCAGACTCACGTCCATTGAGTCCATGATGCCATCCAGCCATCTCATCCTCGGTCGTCCCCTTCTCCTCCTGCCCCCAATCCCTCCCAGCATCAGGGTCTTTTCCAATGAGTCAACTCTTCGCATGAGGTGGCCAAAGTACTGGAGCTTCAGCTTCAGCATCATTCCTTCCAAAGAAATCCCAGGGTTGATCTCCCTCAGAATGGACTGGTTGGATCTCCTTGCAGTCCAAGGGACTCTCAAGAGTCTTCTCCAACACCACAGTTCAAAAGCATCAATTCTTCTGCGCTCAGCCTTCTTCACAGTCCAACTCTCACATCCATACATGACCACAGGAAAAACCATAGCCTTGACTAGACGGACCTTAGTCGGCAAAGTAATGTCTCTGCTTTTGAATATACTATCTAGGTTGGTCATAACTTTTCTTCCAAGGAGTAAGCGCCTTTTAATTTCATGGCTGCAGTCACCATCTGCAGTGATTTTGGAGCCCAAAAAAACAAAGTCTGACACTGTTTCTACTGTTTCCCCATCTATTTCCCATGAAGTGATGGGTTGGATCTCCTTGCAGTCCAAGGGACTCTCAAGAGTCTTCTCCAACACCACAGTTCAAAAGCATCATTCTTCTGCGCTCAGCCCTCTTCACAGTCCAACTCTCACATCCATACATGACCACAGGAAAAACCATAGCCTTGACTAGACGGACCTTAGTCGGCAGAGTAATGTCTCTGCTTTTGAATATACTATCTAGGTTGGTCATAACTTTTCTTCCAAGGAGTAAGCGCCTTTTAATTTCATGGCTGCAGTCACCATCTGCAGTGATTTTGGAGCCCAAAAAAACAAAGTCTGACACTGTTTCTATGCAGAGACCCAGCCTAGACGCCTGTAATTCCACCCCTTCTGCCTGGAAGGCCCGTGGCTCCGCCCCCTCTCTCTGGGATGCCCGTGGCTCCGCCCCCTCTCTCTGGGATGCCCGTGGCTCCGCCCCCTCTCTCTGAGATGCCCGTGGCTCCGCCCCTCTCTGAGACAGCGCAGGCTCTCCTGGGCCGAGCTGTTAGTGTTTGCAGAGGGCCCAGCAGTCAGCATCAAGTAGTGCCCCAATGCTGCGCCCTCTTTTGGAGTGAAGACCACACGAGGGGCCCTTTAGTCTCTAGGACCTCTCCTCCTGATGTCCTTTCCTACCTGAGTTCTTTTCTCCCAGTTCTTCCTCCACGGCGCCCCTTCTCCCTTCTCCTTAGTCTGCTGAGTGCCTATAGCATTGGCCCAAGGTCCAGCTCCGGCCCAGGAAACTGGCGGTTTTGAGGAAATGGAGAAAGGAGAGCGGGCAAGGAGATGGCGGTGAGCGGCACCCTGCCTCTCCTGCTTCCTCCCTGCAGAGTCCAGAGACTCCTGGACGGAGGAGGAGAGCATCCTTGGCAGTGGTTTGTGGGGCCCTCATACCCAGTGCTGAGTGGCCATCACACAGGCATGATGGTGGCTGGTGGAGTCCCAGGCCTCTGCTTCTATGTCTTTAAAATGGGCACAAGAATTATATAATAAAGATGGATGAAAGATTTATTATCATCAAATCACATGGTTTTTATATAAATACATATCATACACGTATGTATTATACACCTATTATAGGATTTGGCATTGCCCAGTGTGGGACCTGATTAACTGTCTCTGGGAGCTGTTGCTTCTATATCTGGTGCCACAGCCTGAAGTCAGCCATGAGGAAGGGAAGGTGGATGTGAGGTGGAGAAGGTCAGGGAAAACAGGCTGAGCAGACCTACAGGATGGGCTACAACGAGCTTAGGTGATGGGGGCGGCCTGCACTCTGATGCCCTTCATCACAGAGCTAAACATCTCCCGGCCCGGGAGCTGCAGAGGCTGAATGGAGGGGTCATGGCAGCCCCTGCCAGCCAGGTGAGCCCACAGGTGAGTGGTGACATCTGCGAGCTGCCAGGTGTCTTGTGCTCCAGTCTTCCAGGGGACAGGAATACAGCTGCTTCTCCACTTCCGCCTTCATTATCTCATGCCAAGCGTCTACTGGCCAGCCCACACTAACCTGGACCTATGTAGGGAAGGGAATTCCACACCCTCGGAGACCTCAGGTCACCTGGAACACCGCAGCACTGTTCTAGTGGACAAGAGGGGGCCACAGGAACACTCTGCCCCAGCATGGAGCCCAGCTCTCCAGTCTAGATGTCCCTTTGCTCAAGACAGGTTTTCTGTAGACATAATGAAACTGAAAGTGAAAGCATTAGTCGCTCAGTCATGTCCAACTCCTTGCAACCCCATGGCCTGCATCCTCTGTCTGTGGAATTCTCCAGGCCAGAATACTGGAGTGGGTAGACCTTCCCTTCTCCAGGAAATCTTCCCAACCCAAGGACTGAACCTGGGTCTCCGGCATTGCAGGCAGATTCTTTACCATCTGAGTCACCAGGGAAGCCCACAATGAACCTACCCCAAGCCTAAAACCAGACTGAGGCCATATTGGGGCCCCACTGGGGCCCCACAGTTCTTCCTAACTTCTAATTGTGGGCATCTGGGATTGGGGACTTGGAGCCCAGCCTCCTCCCAGAGGTCCCTGGCTCCCTACATGCCTCCTCTCTGGGAGGCTCAAGGTTCATGCCCAGCTGGGTGCCAGCCTGCTCTATATCTGCATGTCTAAGGGAGACTAAGAGGGGGCTCTTCAGGTAAACACAGTCAGCAGATGAACCTTCCAGAGACTGTGCTACCTACGATGTTACATTTCTGGAAGGAATAGTTATGTGAGGGTAGAGACAGAAACTCTAAGGAAAGATGCTGACGCATCACTAGGAGTTCCCTCCGAGAGATGGCATTATGGAGGATTCTTCGGCTCTCCTGGGTCTTTTTTTCCCCTATATTGAATTTCAATAAGCACATATGACTTTTATAATAAAACAGAACAAATCTACTATAGTCAGGGTTTCCCTCCTTTGTCCACACAGCAGATCCACTTAGGTAACAGGTGCAACAGCCAGGAGAGCTCGGGGCAGAGCTGAGCCGCACGCAAGCCGCCCGCCTGGCACTGGAGAAACGGAAACGTTCTGTGGCCAAGAAAGGCCACTCCTCAGCCGTTCAGACACCGAGCGCCTGGGGCATGAAACTAACCAGGTTCAGTCATCTATCTCTGCTATGCTCGACAGTTTGCCATTGTCAGCAGAAGTCACAGGGCAGGGAGCTGGTGGACAGGAATCCTCATGCAGGCAAGATGGGCTGAGTCCCTCTCTCCTCACCCCCTGTAAGTATCAAAACACCCCAGGTGGGCTTTCCTGGTGGCACAGTGGATAAGAATGTCCCCCGCATGTGGGGGCCATGGGTTTGATCCCTGGTCTGGGAAGATTCCACGTGCCGCGGAGCAGCTAAGCCTGTGCACCTCACCTATTGAGCCTGTGCTTGAGAGCCCACGAGCCGCAAGTGCTGAAGCCTGCCCGCCCCAGAGCCTGTGCTCCACAAGAGAAGCCACTGCAGTGAGAAGCCCCCACACAGCATGAAGGGTAGCTCCCAGCTCACTGCAACCAGAGGAGAGCCAAGCAGCAGTGAAAGCCCAGTGCAGCTAAAAATAGTCTTTAAAAACCATCCAGGTGTGTGTGATCAACTCCTTGGCTCTTCCAAGGATGGCAGGAGTCCTAGCCCAACAGAAAGACTGTTTCAAAGGAATGAAAGCTGAAGAGAAAGCTTGCAGATAGCGATGGGCTTGCCCAAGGAGACAGATACCAGCCAAGAGCATCACAGGCTTGCTCCAGCTTCTCTCCTGGTCAGTCTAACTCCAAATCACCAGCTGGGAGAGCAGTGCTGGACCACCTCACCGCATGGATGCAAAGCCACACGCGGCTGGGCACCTGTTGGTCAGAGGCCAGACTTGGTTTTCCTGTAGCTCAGAGCACATTCTCAGCTCTAAGGGCCAGAGGAGCAGAAGGTACCCATGAAGGCTGATGATTTTTAGTACCTTCTGATTGATACTCTTTTTAAAAATTGTTTATTTTAATTTTTGGCTGCTCTGGGTCTTCATTGCTGGGCACGGCGTTTCTCTAGTTGTGGCAAGCAAGAGTTACTCTCCAGTTGCAGTGCCGGGGCTTCTCACTGAGGTGGCTTTGCTTGTTAGAGGGCGTGGAGCTCCAGGGCATGTGGGCTGTAGTCATTGCAACATGTGGGCTCAGTAGTTGCAGTTCTCAGGCTCAGCTGCCCTGAGGCATGTGGGGTCTTTCCGGACCAGGGAATGAACCCTTGTCCCCTGCACTGGTAGGCAGACTCTTTACCACTCAGTCACCAGGGAAGTCCTGATATTCTTGGCATATGTGTTCACATTTATTTGTTGAGTGCAGGGAAGGAACCAACACTTCCTACACAGTGTGCAAAATAAAAACATCATTGCATGTGACTTTGCACCCCCAGGCTCTGTCTTGGAGGCAAGAAGAAGCTGCTCACTTCTCTCCAACTCCCGAACCCAAGTGTTCATTTTACCAGTCAGGTTTACTTTCTGGGATGCCGTTGTTGCCTTTAGATGGGTGACCTGGGCCGTTGTCAGCCAACGTGCCCTTCAATCAGCTCTTCCCGCTCTGTGGCCGGGAAGCAGCACCCACATCCCACCACCAAGCCTCTGGGCCACGCATACTCCTGCACAGACTACAGGGTCCCATTTATCTTCTTAGTATCTTATTTATTTATTTGGCTGCATCGGGTGTTAGTAGCAGCACGCAGATCTTCCATCTTTGTTGCAGGATTATGGGATCTGTTTCCCCAACCAGGGATCGAACCCAGCCCCTCCTGCACTGGATGTGCAGAGTCTTGGCCCCTGGACCACCGGGGAAGTTCCTCCAAGACCCCATTTAAATGCCACCTTCCCCACGCACCCGCCCCGTGCCCCAGCTGCTCTAGTCTCCTTCCTGATGCCCCAGATCCTCAGTGCTCCTCTCCTGACATCACAGCTCCTCCATGGCCCCTTCCCTGATACTCCAGCTAGCTCCTCTTCCATCTTGACTTTCAAGAATTTTATCGTTTTGGTCTCTCCGTTCCCCTGACCTTGAGAGACCATCTGTCTCCTCTCAGCTCTTGCCCTCTGACCCCTGGCACTGTGCCTGGCACTGTAAGCACCCTACAAACTCTGGTTGAAAAAGAAATTGCTGATCAATGTCTGAAATTAATCCAACTCAAGCTTTTCTCGGCAGTCATCTGTAAATTGATTCAAGGTACCCAGCTGGGGAGGTGGCAGGTGTGCAGAGGAAATCAAGGAATCCAGCCTCTCTCTTTCCTCTGAAATCCTGCCAGACTCTGATTTGTCTGTTTCTTTCTTCACACGTGTGCATACTGTGAGGGAGCAGATTTCCGAACCTGGATAAATATGCATTTGCTTGTGAACATCAATGTTGTGAGCACAGTAAATCATTAGAAACAAGAGACACCTCTCGCGCTGGACGGCAGGAGCTGCTTCCGCCAGCTCTATCGGAAAGGCATCGACACCAGTAATGCCACTCGTCAGAGCCCCTGGGGAAATCGAAGCTTTTCCTATTGAGGAGACTGTTTAATGGATGTCCATGCGTGCATGGGACGAGGGCTGTGATGGATGAAGACTGGAGAGACCCAAAGACACTGCGGGTCACACAGTGGTGTCAGGGCGGACAGGCACCCAAGCGTGCAGAAGACCAGCCCTGCTGAGGTCAGAAGTACGGGCAGCAGCAGACGCCCCACCCTCCCAGCAACCCCCAAGCCCGCCGCTCTCTGTTGCTGCAAAAGACCAGAAGCCTAATCCGCTTTCCACTCGTGCCGGGCGCCTCTAAGCAGAACAGACAGACGGTGCAGGGCTAAGGGGAGCATCCTGGCCTCGAGGCTTGCTTTCTGTGGTGCCCGGCTCAGCATTCCCTGCCTCTCTCACAGCAGGTACTCGATACAGTTGGCTGAACTGTGGATTCTAAACTTCCAGTGTTGGCAGCGGGTCAGTCACAGAACACATAATCACAACCGCACGGTCTGATTCAGTCCCAGGAAAACGCATGTGTCAGCAGCTGCCATGGATGAAATCATCCATTACGCAGGGAGTGGACGATGCTTGTCCGCATCTCATCACTGACCCAAACTTCTGGGTCTGATCATCAAAATGATGTTCCAACGGATCTCAACCCAATACACCAGAGGCATCTGGAAGACTGTTATAAAGATGCAGGCGGTGGACCCACTCAGACTGGGCAGAGGTGCTGTGAAGGCTTCTCATGTTTCTCCAGGGGGCTCCAAAGACAGAGGACCACTGAGTTCCCAGAGGGGCCAGGGGACACTGCCCCACCTCTGCCACTGGAACCCTCTGAAGTTACTGCCAAGCCCTTCACAGAAACTCTTCAGAATCTCAGCTTTCTCATTTGTAAAACAGATGTAA
This sequence comes from Aepyceros melampus, assembly GCA_006408695.1. NCBI lineage: Eukaryota > Metazoa > Chordata > Mammalia > Artiodactyla > Bovidae > Aepyceros > Aepyceros melampus. The sequence goes on along the minus strand of SJXQ01008059.1, from coordinate 755,232 downwards.
TAAAACCCTATGCCCTATACCCTGAGAAAACCATAACTGAAAAAGACACATATCCTCCCGTGTTTATTGCAGCTCTGTTTACAATAGCTAGGACATGGAAGCAACCTAGATGTCCATTGACAGAGGAAGGGACAAAGAAGATGTGGTACATACACAATGGAATATTACTCGGCCATATAAAGGAACACATTTGAGTCAGTGCTAATGAGGTGGATGAAACGAGAGCCTATTATACAGAGTGAAGGGAGTCAGGAAGAGAAAAACAAATATTGTATATCAACGCATATACATGGAATCTAGAAAGACGGTACTGATGGATCTATTTGCAGGGCAACAGTGGAGACCCAGACCCACAGAACAGACTGTGAACCTGAGAT
>SJXQ01008059.1:695841-747955 GCA_006408695.1 Aepyceros melampus | reverse complement strand
ATTGAACAGTGAGGCCCAGCAAAGCCAAAGGACCCGCCTTCCCTCCCCCTTCTCCCCCTCCTTGCACTCCCCCTACTCCAGACCAATGGCCCTGTCCTTGCAGGACCTCAGGCTGCAAGTCCCTCCAGCCGCAGCCGTCCAAGGAGCTTTCAGGACGGATCGGGAGGCCCTTCCCACGGGATCGCAGCGCTCCCTGCCGGGGACGCACAAGCGCCCCTCATTGGTCCTGCTGGCCACGATGCTCCTCAGAGCTCCCCATCCCGGGCACCGGGGTTGATTCCCCCTGCACTGAACTGAAAGCGGCTCCAGAAGGGTGCAAGCGATTCACAGAGACCCCCGGGTAGGCGAGAGAGGTCTGACACCGGGGCCCCACGCAGCAGCGCCCCTCTCTGCAGGGAGTGGCCGTGGGAGATTTGTGTCTACGCTTACAATTTTCCTACAAGGAGCACAGTTAATAAAAATGGAACAACTTTTACCAAAGTTCACTGCATTCGGCGCGTGGTTGAGAGGCTCCGGGCCCGGCCGCGGCCCCCGGGCCTTCTGCACCGCCCGTCCGCTCCCGGCTCTGCAGCGCGAGGTCCCTTGACCACCCGCCTCTCCAGGCGCAAGCCGGGTTCCGGCCTGCGGAACACCCCCATCCCCAGCCGGCTCGTACTGCGCGCGTACTGCGCACGCGCGGCTGCCGGCTCGGAGAGCGGACCCTGGAACCAAAGCCTTGCGGACAGCGCCCCCTGCCGTCCCCAGGCGCCCTGTGCCCGGAGCGGATCCCGCCAAACCCGACTCCTCCTTAGGCTAAGATGACTCGGGAATGCTGGATCTTGGAGGTGAGGGGACACCTCTCCAAAGCCCTTTCCTCCACCCAGAGCCCGAAGTCCCCTCTCTGCGCCCCAGGAACTGACTTTGGGGGAAACTAAGTGACTGTTGATGTTGTTGTTCAGTCACTAAACCATGGCTGACTCTTTGAGACCCCACTGGACATCTGAAGCTGAAACTCCAATACTTTGGCCACCACTCATTAGAAGAGACCCTGATGCTGGGAAAGATTGGTGGGAGAAGGGGATGACAGAGGATGAGATGGTTGGATGGCATCACCGACTCAATGGACATGAGTTTGAGCAAACTCCAGGAGTTGGTGATGGACAGGGAAGCCTGGTGTGCTGCAGTCCATGGGGTCAGAGTCAGACGCGACTGAGCGACAGAACTGAAGTGACGGTTGTTGTCGTTCAGCCACTAAGTCATATCCGACTCTTAAGACCCCATGGACTGCGCTATGCCAGCCTTCCCTGTCTTTCACCTTCTCCCAGAGTTTGCTCAGATTCATGTCCATTTAGCCAGTGATGCCATTCTAACCATCTCATCTGCCACCCTCTTCTCATTGTGCCTTCAGTCTTTCCCAGCATCAGGGTCTTTTTCACGAGCCAGCTCTTCACATCAGGTGGCCAAAGTATTGGAGCATCATCAGTCTTTCCAATGAGTATTCAGGGTTGATTTCCTTTAGGACTGATCAATCTCCTTGCTATCCAAGGAAATTTCAAGAGTCTTCTTCAGCACCAGAGTTCAAAAGCATCCATTCTTTGGTGCTCAGCTTTCTTTCTGGTCCAACTCTCACATCCTTACATGACTACTGGAAAAGCCTGATACAGGGAATGCACAAAGTATGGTGGCTGTCAGACTGTCCCTGTTTGAAATCTTCTGCCTCGAGGGCACAGACCTCGGCTCTACCAGGTGTTCTGAGGGACCACTTGAACCCAGTGCTCAATGGTTGAAGATTCAGGTCCCTGGGGTAGTCCCAGGCCCCACCTCCAGACACCAACTCAGGCAGGACCTCTCTGTAAGAAAGATTGGCTTAATTTGACCCCCTCATTTCATGAAGGACAGGCAGGTAGTGATTTGCCTAAGATCACAGCTCCTTGGATGGCTGTGCAAAACAGAAGCTCTGGCAACACAGCTCCCACCTGTGCCTCTGTCCCCCGGTTAGAGGAACCAGGAAGCCATCACAGGTTCAGCCCCAGGTCGGCCACCACTGCTGTGTGCGAGACAGCAAGTCGCCCCCACTCTCCGCATCGCCCGGCTCTGTGCTGCAGCACAGATGGTGGGCAAAGTTGCCTCCATGATTCTAGAATCTCCAGAGCAGAAGCACACTTCCCTCCGGGTTTGAGCTCCTAGATCACCATGTGAGCTCCTACAGCTTGGTGTGCTCTTTTCACGACTATTTATAAACTACTCCCAGGAGTCATTACTTCCAGATCATTAATAAGTACATAGTTAGGCCCTTAGCAGGCTTCCCTGAGAGCTCAGTTGGTAAAGAACCCACCTGCAATGCAGGAGACCCCGGTTCAATTCCTGAGTCAGGAAAATCTGCTGGAGAAGGGATAGGCTACCCACTCCAGTACCCTTGGGCTTCCCTTGTGGCTCAGCTGGTAAAGAATCTGCCTGCAATATGGGAGATCTGGGTTCGATCCCTGGGTTGGGAAGATCCTCTGGAGAAAGGAAAGGCTACCCACTCCAGTATTCTGGCCTGGAGAATTCCATGGACTGTATAATTCATGGGGTTGCAAAGAGTCACACATGACTGAGCAACTTTCACTTTCACTTTAGGCCCTTCAGTTCAGTTCAGTTGCTCAGTCGTGTCCAACTCTTTGCGACCCCATGAACCGCAGCACGCCAGGCCTCCCTGTCCATCACCAACTCCTGGAGTTTACCCAAACTCATGTCCATTGAGTCAGTGATGCCATCTAACCATCTCATCCTCTGTCGTCCCCTTCTCCTGCCTTCAATCTTTCCCAGCATCAGGGTCTTTCGAATGAGTCAGCTCTTCGCAGCAGGTGGGCAAAGTATTGGAGTTTCAGCTTCAACGTCAGTCCTTCCAGTGAATATTCAGGACTGATCTCCTTTAGGCTGGACTGGTTGGATCCATCCTTGAGGCCTTAGAAACCCCTAAATCAAAGTGCTTTTTGATAAAAAGAAGACAGCAGAGACCGGCAGAACTTACCAGCACCCTTTACTTTCTGCTGCAGAGGGGGAGATGCACCCCGACGGTCTGGGGCAAAGCCGCCAAGATCAGAAGGCACTCCAGCCAGCCACGACCCATGTATTCAGGAGCCAGACTCATAAACATTCCTACTGAACAGGAGGCTTTGAGCCAGGTTCTGCCTTACTCCCATTCATCTTTAGCTGCCATCTGCTCTGCACTTAAGTATTGTGATACAAATTATAAAAACCATATTAGCTCTGATATTTCATTAACAACTTGAGGGACTGGACCAAGGCATGGGGGAGAAATCTCATTTCCATGGTAATCAAAATAAAGGCTGGGAGCTAAATAAAACTCCTCTGAACCATTAAACATCCACTAAACAGTAGAGTAAGGCCTGAAATGTATTTTAAAGGGTTTTTCCTAAAGGGACTAAGCTGCTTTTTTATACCTATTATTTATTTAAATGGCTCCTGCTAGTATTTTTAAGAATCCATCCCCCAAGTTAGAAACTAATTGAAATGCTTTTCCATACACCTGGGGCCTCTCAGGCATTCTCCAGAGCCAAATGGAGGAGCTGGCCCTGTCTCCCCAGCCACGGGGGCACCTGGACTATCTCCTGCCTCCCTGCAGAAGTCAGGACCAGCCTATCCAGGACTCCAGGGCTCCACCTCTTACTATTCCAACGACCCAAGGCAAGTTTGTCTCTCTAAGCCCTGGTTTTCTCATCTGTAAAATAATGGGGGTGTTAGCACCTGTGATGAAACCTATCACATTTGGAATAGCACTTAGCACATACTGTCTAATAAATGTTATTTCTTGGAACCACTGCCTCTTCTCTCCACACGTACATAATATTTTTCAAATAGCTATACTTGTAACTTGTTCTTGTTATTTAGTCACTAAGTCGTGTCTGACTCTTTTGTGACCCCATGGCCTGTAGCCTGCCAGGCTCCTCTGTCAGTGGGATTTCCCAGGCAAGAATACTGGAGTGGGTTACCATTTTCTACTCCAGGGGACCTTCTCCACCCAGGGATTGAACCCCTGTGCTTGTAGTAGGGAAGAACAAATCTGATCCCATATTGGATCTGTTTCTTTTACCTTAAACTCTATATTGCTTTTGCTGCAAGTTAAGAATGTTGTCTAGAGCCTGAGATATACAGGATAGCTGTCAAGGCTCTGATCTTTGTAAGTCTAAACGTTAGACTTTAGACAAATCTTAGAGATAAAAAGTTGTAGAAAAGAGAACATGTGCCTTGTTGGGGCTTTACAGCAAGAGCAAAGGATTCCAATACCAAGAAGTTTGCAACAACAAACCACACTCCCTCCCCTTTTGGAATAGTTCAGTTCAGTTGCTCAGTCATATCTGACTCTTTACAACCCTATACACTACAGCACGTCATGCCTCCCTGTCCATCACCAACTCCGAGTTCACTCAGACTCATGTCCATCCCGTCAGTGATGCCATCCAGCCATCTCATCCTCTTTCATCCCCTTCTCCTCCCACCTTCAATCTTGCCCCGCATCAGGGTCTTTTCAAATGAGTCAGTTCTTCACATCAGGTGGCCAAAGTATTGGAGTTTCAGCTTCAGCATCAGTCCTTCCAATGAACATTCAGGACTGATTTCCTTTAGAATTGACTAATTTGATCTCCTTGCTGTCCAAGGGACTCTCAAGAGCCTTCTCCAACACCACAGTTCAAAAGCATCAGTTCTTCGGTGCTCAGCCTTCTTTATGGTCCAGCTCTCACATCCATACATGACTACTGGAAAAACCATAGCCAGTCAGATGGACCTTTGTCAGCAAAGTAATGTCTCTGCTTTCTAATATGCTGTCTAGGTTGGTCATAACTTTTCTTCCAAGGAGCAATGTCTTTTAATTTCATGGCTGCAGTCAGCATCTGCAGTGATTTTGGAGTCCAAGAAAATAAAGTCTGTCATTCTTCCCATTGTTTCCCCATCTATTTGCCATGAAGCAATGGGACCAGATCCCATGATCTTCGTTTTTCGAATGTTGAATTTTAAGCCAGCTTTTTTACTTTCCCCTTTCACTTTCATCAAGAGGCTCTTTTTCCTCCCCCAAATTCTAGCTTCTTTTATACAAAAAGGGAAGGAGATGCAAGATGCTTCTCTGGGCCTCTAGTCCACCGTCTTCTTGGTCTGCTTGCTTTCCAAATAAAGTCACCATTCCTGGCCCAACAACTCGTCTCTCATTTGTTGGCCTGCAATGCAATGAGCGGTAGAATCTTGGACTAAACATACTAAAAAGCCCCATGAGGTCAAGGATCATGTTCGTCTTTTTCACCAGCAGACCCTAGTGTAGTCCCAGTGCCTGGCATGGTAAGCTGAATGACACCCTGCTTTACAATCAATTATCACTCATGCCTCCACATTCAATACCCATTTTGCAAAGGCTGCACACTAGACTCCACTGGGGAGCATTTAATAGACAGATGTCTAGGCCTTATCCCCAGAGACTGTGATGGAATTGATTTGAAGTGGGGCCCGAACATTGACATTAATTCTTAAGCACTCCAGGTGACCTCAATAGGCAGCCAGTATGAGAAGCAGAGATCTAACCCTTCTAGCGGTCCCCACACGGTGGACCCTTCCTGTTGGGAGGAGGCTGGGGTCTTTAAACTCCCAGTGCCTGAAACACACTGCAATTTCACCTTTGTAATTCTGTTTCATCCAGGGTAAATCAGACATCTTGTCCCAATCTGTTTGTGTGTGCAATGATTAATTTAGATGAAAGTGAAAGTCAACTCCTTGCGACTCCATGGACTATACAGTCCATGGAATTCTCCAGACCAGGATACTAAAGTGGGTAGCCTTCCCCTTCTCCAGGGGATCTTCCGAACACAGGTCTCCCACATTGCAGGTGGATTCTTTCCAGCTGAGCCACAAGGAAAGCCCAAGAATACTGGAGTGGGTAGCCTATCCCTTCTCCAGAGGATGTGCAGGTGGATTCTGAACTATCAGGGAAGCCCAAATTTAGATGAGGTGTCCTAAAAGGTCAGGATCCAAAGAACACTACATTGTTGGGGTTTGAGGCTGAATTATTTCCCCCTTCCCACACTCCTATGGTAAAGAACTAATCCCTAGAACCTCAGAATGTGACTGTATTCGGAGATCAAGTCTTTAAAGTGACAAATTAAAATGAGGTCATTAGGGTGGACCTTAATCCAATATGAAAGTGAAAGTGTTAGTTGCCCAGTCTCATCTGACTCTTTGAGACCCCATGGACTGTGTAGCCCTCCAGGCTCCTCTGTCCATGGAATTCTCTAGGCAGGAACACTAGAGTGAGCAACCATTCCCTCCTCCAGGGGATTTTCCCAACTAGGGATCTCCTGCATTGCAGGCAGATTCTTTAACCAACTGAGCCACCAGGGAAACCTTCATCAAACCATTAAGACCCTCAAAGAATTCAGCATGAAGTTTGTTGTTTTCTTAAATTCACCTTGCCTTTAGGCCTTTTCCGAACTGCTGAATGCAGCTTACTCTGGATCATGATCTTACGCCTCAAGGCAGCATCAGCACCTCCATCTACTGGGAGCTTACAGAAGGCAGAATCTCACTGAATCAGAATCTGCAGTTAGGTGAGATTCCTAAAGTAAGTTCTCAGCCCTGAGGGCACACAGAGTCACCTGAGGACCTTTAAAGTTACTGAGGCCTGGGTGCAGCCTCAGAGATTCCAGCCTGGGGTAAGGTCTGAGAAACCCTGGTGCTTTTGATGTGCACAAGGGGATCTGATTGGAAGCAGGGAAAGTGAAAGTGAAGTCGCTCAGTCTTGTCCGACTCTTTGGGCCCCATGGACTGTAGCCTACCAGGCTCCTCTGTCCATGGGATTCTCCAGGCAAGAATACTGGAGTGGGTTGCCATTTCCTTCTTCAGGGGATCTTCCAGACCCAGGGTCAAACCCAGGTCTCCCGCATTCCGCATTGTAGGCAGACAATGAGCCACCGTCTGAGCCACCAGGGAAGTCCGATTGGAAGCAGCACCAACCTTAATAACCCCAGTCTTACAGTCCCCACCAGAGCTGAGAACTGGCACCTCTGACTGGTTTAAGAGGACCCCTACTTCCGTTTGCTACGTGTCTTATATAGACTGCAGGGAGCCAGGCAGGTCCAAGCCAGAACCTCCCAGGCAGACCAGTAAGTATTGCCATTGGTATGAGCAGACAATCCTGTAACCCCTGGCTCAGATTTGACCTCTAACTTCCAAGCTGCTAAGAGGTGACTTGTTAGCTTCTTGGTGGGGAGAGAGGGGTACAGGGAGCAACGTGTCACTACTGATGACACGCTGTTCCCTTTGCGCAGCGACTCTCCCCTAAGGATCTACTCCACCGAGGCAACTCATACACAGGATACAAAGTGGTCACAGCCAGTTTAAAGAGTGAAAAACTGATCACAGTATCACACCATCGTGCTGTATGCTTTAGATTTTTACACAGTGATGTCTAATGTACTAAATAAAACTATTAAAATTACATTTCACTTCTAAAAGACAAAAAAGTAAAAAACTGAAGATAACCAAAATGTTTTCTGCTATGGAATTCTAACATACCCATTTAAGATAAAATACTATCACCATAGAGTATGAACATAAAATTCATGTTTTCTGATACAAAATTATAATATATCCACTCAAGATAAAATACTACAGTCATAGAGTGTGAAAATAAAAATTCGTGTTTTGTGGCAAGACAAGAAAAATTTAAGCAGATTCTCTCTGCCCTTTTGGCCTCCTCTCTCCCCTCTACTGTGCACTGTGTGTCTCAGTTTAGCCGCAACGGAAGGCAATGACACCCCACTCCAGTACTCTTGCCTGGAAAATCCCATGGATGGAGGAGCCTGGTAGGCTGCAGTCCATGGGGTCGCGAAAAGTCGGTCATGACTGAGCAACTCCACTTTGACTTTTCACTTTCATGCATTGGGAAGGAAATGGCAACCCACTCCTTGCTTGGAGAATCCCAGGGACGGGGGAGCCTGGTGGGCTGCCGTCTGTGGGATCGCACAGGGTCGGACACAACTGAAGTGACTTAGCAGCAGTAAACCTGCCCACTGGCAGAAATACCTGCTCAACCATAAAGAGCAACACTTTCCAGCACCAATAAGACAACTCCTTAAAGACAACATTCCTTCCTTTTTTTTTTTTTTGTCATGCGACTCGGCTTACTGGAACCCATGCCCCCTGCAGTGCAAGGGCAGAGTCTTAAATCGCTGGACTGCCAGGAAGTCCCACATTCCTTCTTAATCTTGTAAGGGCCAAGATGACGCATGACCCTAACTCGCTCGACTGTGTAAGCTGTCAATAATGCGTCGTCAAGTCTCAAAAAACTTATGCAAAACTGTGTTTTGACTTCTAATGGGAGGAACAGTTCTTGGGGCCTTCTGAGAGGCTGTTCCCAGGTTATAATTCTCAGTTTAGCTCAAATAAAATTTTCCATTTCTTTCTTATATCAACTCAAAGAGAACGAGATAAACTTAAAACTACCAACACAGAAAAGCATCCAAAATACCCTGCACAGGTAAAAAAATTAAGTTGCACAATACCATGCATAGCAAGGATACTTTAATAAAAATGGCAAGTACTAGTATACACATGGGAAAAGAGCAGTTATTTTGAAAGCAGATAAGGAGTACTGAAAGAAACTTTCTTTTTATAATTTCTCTTTTTCTAGAGATTAAACAAACTGAAATGTTCTTAGAGAACACAAGAAACGAAGCAAATAAAAACATTCTGAGAGAGCTTAAAATGTGAGGTTAACTGATAACACTGCAGTAACCACACACTGGTCCCTAACACAGACATTTCAGACATGAGATTTATTTTAAAGATACACTGAAAACAAACACTTTTTATAAACTATACAGAACACTTAAAACAGAATCTAGGAATATTGGACATTAATTCTTAATTCAAAGTAATGACATTCAAAGAATACGTCTTGGTGCCGCCAATATGGAGTTGACTTATCAGCTTAATCATTCACCTTGCTAAAATTCAATGATTATGATTCAACTTTATAAGGTTAAGCAAGTCTTCCAGGCAATACTAATATAACTTTCTCAAACACAAACATTTGTACCAGCAAGGAAATTATTAAAACGTAAATTATGCTGAGGGGCTTGATTAAAAGGCTGTCTATATAGAAAGGCACCTCACCTTAGAAAGAATACCAGCACAAAAACACTTAATTGAATATAAGATGCCAGGACATTCTCTTAGTTATGTTAGATAGCAAACTGCATGTCTATAAAAGCCATTCTGTTATATATGAACTGAAAAACATATATATATATATATATTTTTTTTTTTTTTAAAAAGCCCTTAACATGGAGGAGTGAAATATGCCTGCATTAAGTTTCTGCATAGAAACTCAGAGCTTTATGAACTGCATGTCTCCAGCTGGCTCCCAGGCGCCACTGAAAACTGTCACCACCCTCAGAAAGACAGGATGGTCTTGTTAATGATCTCCACCGCCTCTAGAATCTCATCCTCCTTGATCACAAGCGGGGGCGCAAACCTGATGATGTCGCCGTGGGTTGGCTTGGCCAGAAGTCCATTATCTCGCAGTCGCAGACACACCTTCCAAGCATCACAATCTAGTAAAGAAAAACCATCAAGTGTATGCTGATCAATGATAAGGAGCCTGCAGGGGTGGGGGCAGCCTGGCAAAAACAGAATTCCCGGTACCTACTCAAGAAAGGCAGTTACAAGCTTGCTTTTGGCTCTTACTCTTAAAAATGAAGTTACTTTTCAGCAATGGTTTGAATGGTATGATCAGATATGGTTTTTGCTGGGTTTCTGACCTAGCAAAAAAACATGCTAAGGCAGATGTAATTAATTATATGAGGAACCAATGCATAAAAGAAATAAGGTATGATACAGATAACTAACAGGCACAGAATAAGCAACATTCAAACCCAGTGACCATTACACGTGTCTAAACTGGATTTGCTTCCTAAGCTGGTAGACTAGACTCTCAGGATCCTCAAAACCCTGATCGCAACAGAAACACCAAGGGGGCCAACAGCCAGTGCCTGAGCCCCACTCTAGACCCATCAAATCAGAGTCTGTGCAGTGAGGCTGCTGCTGCTGCTAAGTTGCTTCAGTCGTGTCCAACTCTGTGCGACCCCAAAGACGGCAGCCCACCAGGCTCCCCCGTCCCTGGGATTCTCCAAGCAAGAACACTGGAGTGGGTTGCCATTTCCTTCTCCAATGCATAAAAGTGAAAAGTGAAAGTGAAGTCGCTCAGTCTTGTCTGACTCTTCACGACCCCATGGACTGCAGCCTACAAGGCTCCTCCGCCCATGAGATTTTTCCAGGCAAGAGTACTGGAGTGGGTTGCCACTGCCTTCTCCAGCAGTGAGGCTAGGCTTGGATTAATTTGTTAAAAAGCTCCCCAGGTGATTCTAAAATACAGTCAAGGTTAAAACCATTACTTTGAAAAGGAAGGGTTATGGCAAGAAAATCCAGCCAGGAACTCTCATGGGTTACAAATGATGTTAAACACCAAATGCTCAGTTAAGTGGCAGTTGGGGTTATTTTTATTACCAACATCACCATCATCATTCCTATTATTATTGCTGCTCCTACTTATCTCTACTGATCTGCAAAATGAGGGAGGAAAGGAGAGCAGAGAGGAAAATGCAAAGTGCTCTGTGCTATCTTCCTAACAGAAAACAAACTCAACTCTCCAAATACTGTATAAATAACCTAGGGCGGAATAACAAATGACTTGAAGGAATACATAGGTGAAATTAGTCAAATATGCCTTCTTGCAGGAAACAGCTATATTTCTAGGACCATTAATATAACTCAGGTAATAAGAGTACTGCATGCGTATGTGCTAAGTTGCCTCAGTCATGTGCCGACTCTTTGCAGCACCATAGATTATAGCCCGCCAGGCTCCCCTGTCCCTGGGATTCTCCAGGCAAGAAGACTGGAGTGGGTTGCCATGCCCTCCTCCAGGGGATCTTTCTGACCCAGGGTCGAACCATGTTTCTTGTGTCTGCTGCACTGGCAGACAGATTCTTTACCACTAACACTACTTGGAAAGCCCAGGAAGAGTATTAGGCAGAGCCAACGACTTGGCCGATAGGAGGCCAGTCAACAGTTTCAAACAGAGGGAAAAATACCATATGCATTTTGAGCTTCTCCTATAAGAATAGTACCTTGTAAAATATTTTGTCTCCATACCTTTGGTTTCTCTGATAACTATAGCATTTAGTAATCCTTTTCCTCTTACAGTCGTTACAACATCAGAAGGCAGTTTCATGAGCTCATTTCTCAAGATGATACCCATTTTCTCTGCATTTTCAGCAAGGTTTTCTTCTTCTAAAACCTATGTTTCAAGAGAAATTACACATATATTAAAGACTGTTTTTTAATGTTGCTCTTTGGAGGAGAATGTGAACTACAAGCAAAGGAAGAAGAGGATCAGATAAAGACTAGAGTAACTTAACTTTCACTTCTATTTTTCAAAGCCTATACCAGTTTGATTTCTCATCATGTAACAGACACTCACTCAGACAGAGCCTTGCTTTATTCAAAAACCCATCATTAACCTGATTCTGTGGCAAAATGAGGATTAAATTTGTTTAATGCAATTGATAAATTTTCTCCTTAGGTAAATAAATCAACGGGCTGAACACATTTTTTAACTGCAACAGAATTTCCTTCGGCTTCTTTTTCCTCCTAAAAAGTCCATCCTCAGAGATTACATAATAATTTTATGCCTTTTGTAAGCATTTGAGTAAGTCTGAAAGTGTTCAAATCCCCGCTTTAACGACAATCATAGGAAACCACGTGGGCTAAGCCAGAGGCTTCACAGGCCAGCCTGGCCACAGAGTGAGAGCGCTAGGCGGACAGGCCAGGACTTGCGGGCCCAAAGCCCTGGGAGGCTGCAAACTTGGGAAGCCCACGCAATCCTTCTCTATACTTCATGTTCTGTAATACACGGCAATCATGTAACATTTCTTATTACACCAATGAGCCTAGACTTAAAAGTCACTTCAGACCACCTCCAGGATACTGGCTACCATATAGTTCAGTTTAGTCGCTCAGTCATGTCTGACTCTTTGTGACCCCGTGGACTCCAGCATGCCTCCCTGTCCATCACCAACTCTCGGAGTTCACGCAAACTCATGTTCATTGAGTCGGTGATGCCATCCAACCCTCTCATCCTCTGTCGTCCCCTTCTCCTCCCGCCTTCAGTCTTTCCCAGCATCAGGGTCTTTTCCAATGAGTCAGTTCTTCACATCAGATGGCCAAAGTATTGGAGTTTTAGCTTCAACATCAGTCTTTCCAATGAATATTCAGGACTGATTTCCCTTAGGATGGCCTGGTTGGCTCTCCTGACAGCTGCCATCAGGTTTTACCTCAAGGGCTGCGATGGCCACTCGGCAGCCCAGCGGATTGCCTCCGTACGTAGAACCATGTTCCCCTGGCTTAATGGTCAGCATTATCTCATCATCACACAACACTGCGGACACCTAAAAGACGAAAGGGAATTAAGCGGGGACCCAGTCTCTCCCCACATGAACCACTCTCATTCTTATAGAAACACATTTATGAAGCAGATATTAGATTTGACATGAAGCTTCAACCAACAAGACCCACACGTCAGCCTCCTTAACCACCAGTGACAAAATGAGGAATGCCCGAACATTCCCAGCACGCTGGGCACATTTCAGTGGCACAGAGTGATATTTTGGAACTAAAAGAAAGCTATTTCTGCAATGATATAATTTAGAATTCTTTCCACTCTCAGGGTGAAATGCTTTAATTGTTTAGAAAACAATGTTCTACATTACACGTTCAGAGTCCTTTAATCCATACCAATTGCTGGCTCTGAACAGCAAACCCAAGAAAAGGATTAACAATTAAAAGTTAATTTTTTCCAATCTCTGCATTAATTGGTCAATGGTTTTAAACAATTATTATGTTTCTAAACTACAGGAAAAAAGCATAGACGTCCACAGGAGTATTCTGGAGATAAAATAGTTCCATCCAAAATAAACACAGTGGAGCAAACCCAAGTACACTCAATTCTTCAGTTAAACTGAGTGGGGTTAACCATGGAACTCTGAAATGTTTTTATCACACGTATTCCAGGTGACCTATGTATATAAACCACACTAAGTAAAACCAAACCTTCAGAAAGGCACAGTCGGTAATGTCAAAATATCTCAGGGATTCACGAGAATAGGGAAAATACATAGAGTGGTTGAGCATTCAACTTACAGGGTATAAACCACCAGAAAGTGCCTTTCCTAGAAGGACAATATCAGGTCGGACATTTTCGTGGTCGATAGCCAGCCATCTCCCAGTTCTGGCTAAGCCTGTCTGTATTTCATCGGCAATAAACAGAACCTATTGGAAAACAACAAAATAACATAAATGAAAATAGCGTATGAAACTAATCATTATTTCCATAGCGAAATGCTTATCTTTATTTTACTCTTCCCTGCACAAATCTGTCATTCTGACATCCCCTCAGATTTGTGAAAACATTTTAATTACCCACATGACTTCAATTGGGGGGGACAGACAATTATTTTCTGTCAGGCCACCCTGTCCTCACAGGCCCTCTCTGCACTGTTCTACACAGTGGAAGGGCAGGTGTGCAAAGTGAGGGTTTGTGGGGGGTTTCTGAATAGAACTACTCTCTGGGAACAGATTTCTATGTTTATTTCACAACCATTTGTTAATATGTACTTCTTATTAATATTTACAAGTTTGGTGGAAGAAGAGGGGGAGAGAGCTTAAATCCTGGAGCAAAGGGATACGACAAAGGCTTTGAGAGGAATCCAAGCACAGGCTGCTGAGGCAGAGAGGAAGGAGCCACGCTGAGGGTCCACCAGGGCCCAGCCGGTAAAGTCAGCTTCTCTGCAGCCTGAAAGTTCTATCAGCTGGAAAGTTCTCTGCTGCTGGAAAGTTCTATCAGCCCTAGAAAGTTCGGAGGCTTTTAGAATGAAGCCTCCTTCTAGTGGAAAGGTGATGCAATCTTTGAGCTTATCCTATCGGCCAAACCCTAAGTGAGGCAGGCAGGTGGGCGGCTTGACCTGGTGCTGGGTGCAGAGCTCACGGACGCCCACGAGGTAGCCTGGATCCGGAACAACAACGCCCGCTTCACCCTGGATTGGTTCCACCATGAACGCGGCAACGTTTGGGTCCTGAAGCGCACGCTACGGAAACAGCATGAGTATGTTCTTAGTAACTTCCTTTCAAATCTATTTGGAAATCTGAAGTCACACAATGCACATGTTTTCCCTTAAGAGTAAGTGTGCAAATTAAGTTTTCACACTAACTTATATTCTGACTTCCAAGCACAACTTTTCTGACAATCAATTACAATCAAAAAACTCCAAATACCTCAGCTTTAAGCTATTCTATCCTGTATTTTCTAATATAATACTCAAATGTGCTGCAAATAAAAACTAGTGAAAATAGCCTTTTAAAACACCATTAAATAGATACATTAAAAGTGCATCTTTTTATTTTAGAAGTCTTCCACTTCATAATTTTAAAAAGCTGGCTGAAAACTGACTAATTTTGTCTATTAAAGTAATTAACAGGTAATACTCAAGTTAATATTTATGCAGGAGACAAATCTAACGGTTAGTTGGCGGTTAGGATTAGGCCATGGAACCTGGCTTCCACACATTAGAAACTAACTGATCATTACAGAGAAGAGTGTGAATCTCGGCCTGACTTAAACATAAGCTATGAGATGTATGACTCTCGGTACAAGCAGATGTCCATTTTCAATTCATACAAATGCAGGTCTATGTACTATGAGCTAAAGTACCATGATACTAGGTGAAGTACCTCAAGGGCAGGCAGATCATTATACGGAATGATTTCAAAACCCGGCATAAATGGTCCAAAACCATCATAGCTGGTTGGGTCAGTGGAACTGGAGATAGCAGACAATGTTCTACCCCAGAAGTTTCCAGCTAGAAAGAAGAAATGAACAGTCATTTTTTTCAAACAAATCCCCCAAGTTAATTTCACAGTTCCCCAAAAATATTCCAGAAAGCTTTTTGTTTTCCTGGTTGCAACGCACTACTTGTGGGATCTAGTTCCTGGACGGCTCTACTGAGTCTCCCAACTCTAATACAAAGCATAGCCCTTGAGGAGAGAGATTTGTCTTTTCTTTCAATAATTCCAAACCCTAACAACTGAAGCATTCAATACGTGTTTTTCTAGAGACGGTTTTTCTAGACACATTTATGATAGTGACATGAAAAAACAACTATCCTTCATAGAGAATCTGTACTTCTTTTAAAAATCCAACACCACAGGCTAACTATTTTACAGAATGAGTTTTACATTTCATTTGGATAAAATATCCTCAGGCAGTCTGAAAACTTTTAATTTGCCTTCCGTAGTATTATAAGCTATTATGCGCTACAAGATAGACATTGACCTTTATTCAGGAACAATTTTTACCCATTAATTTGTTTCATTAGTAATCTGAAGACTGATTAATAATGTCAAGCACTGCTCTAGGTGTTGGGGATAGAATGATGGCTGGCAAGCTCCCCCAAGGAGCTTCTATGCTATTAGGGAAGACAGAAATCGGTGAAGCAAATGTGTGAGGTAACTTCAATGTGGTTAAATTCAAGGAAGAAAAGAAACAAACTAGAGTAAGAGAGGCTTGGAGGTTCTCCCGCTTTTTAAAAAAATATTTTCTCACCCCCTCGGCCAGCAGCAACTCAGTTAACCCAGTGCTGAATTACGCTTTTGAACTGTGTTGTTGGAGAAGACTCTTCAGAGTCCCTTGGACTACAAGGAGATCAGTCCATTCTAAAGAAAATCAGTCCTGGGTGTTCACTGGAAGGACTGATGCTGAAGCTGAAACTCCAATACTTTGGCCACCTGATGAGAACTGACTCATTTGAAAAAACCCTGATGCTGGGAAAGACTGAGGGCAGGAGAAGGGGATGACGGAGGATGAGATGGCTGGATGGCGTCACCGACTCGATGGACATGAGCTTGAGTAACTCTGGGACTTGATGATGAACAGGGAGGCCTGGCATGCTGCAGTCCACGGGGTTGCAAAGAGTCAGACAAGACTAAGCGACTGAACTGAATTATTCAAGCTAGATTCATAGCATCCTTCAGTACAACCCCTGCAGAGCCTCTCTCAGCTATGAGTAATCCCTACTTGACTTGTCCACAAGCAACAGCATTATTGATTCTGCTCAGGCTTGTTTAAGACAAAGTGTGCCAATATCCGCTTGCTCTCTACCATCGGCCTCAGCAGGCTCACGCCCCGCAGCTTACCCTGCTGAATAAGGGATTGCAGCTGGGGCACAGTCCTCTTTCTCTTCCTACTGACTTCTCTCAATGCCTGGGAGAAATATCTTTGCGCCCTGTGCTAATATGAGAGAGACTGGACACGGTCTATAAGGAGGAAAGTCACCAGAAAGGCCATTTTTTTTTGCAAGAAACAGTTATGTTGCCTTACAACTAAAGGCATGAGATTCCAAAATGGCAGATCAGAGAGCTGGGCAGAGACTTTCTTCTTCGGAAACAGGAATCGGTCACCGCCCCCTCCCCAGACACCAACTTTGGCTGGCTATCAGATGAAATCTAGACTCTACTGTATTATGGGGCTTATAATTTAGCTACGTGTATTCACAAGGCAAAGTATTTCATGATTTCAACCATCACAAGAAAGAATCTCAACCATGTGCAGCAACAAATTTCTCCATCTATGTTTTTAAAAATTAAAATCAAAGTTTTAGAAAAGAAAAAGTCAGAACCTATCCCAAAGTCAGACTAAATCAATAATCTAAATTAACTGTTGGTCTCCCTACTCAGTATATGAGTCATTCATTCCTCTTAACCATTAGCAGAAATACACTGGGGGCAAGGCCAGCCCTCCTCGTTCAACAGCTTTTAACAACATGGCACAAGAATATCTCATAGTGTTTGAGATATACTAAGGTTCAAACTTTGTTTCACACCTAGGATGTGACTCTACATGAACATAACCCAACCTCAACAACCTCACAAAACTACTGCAACATTTTTGTATGATGCTTGCATCAGCAAAACTGTCTCATTAACCAGAAAACTGCTATGAAAAAAATCAGATAAGCAGATGGGAAATAAACACATGGTCACTCACTCTAGGGAGGGAGGGGTAGGGAGTTATAGGACCATCCAAGAAATACTTGGAAATGAACCCAAGAAAAGGAAATCTCTCAGTTCTTATGCGACACTCAATGGACCATGCGTGGCTAAGTCACTTCAGTCACGCCTGACTCTTTTCGACTCTATGGACTGTGGCCCACCAGCCTCCTGCATCTGTGCCACTTCCTTCTCCAGTGGATCTTCCCAACCCAGGAAGGGAAACTGCGTCTCTCAGGCCTCTTGCATCAGCAGGCAGGTTCTTTACCACTAGTACCACCTGGGAAGCCTCGATATAACATATATGAGACAAATACATTTGCAATATCTCATCATAAGTTAAAATAGTAACCAGCAATTTTATGTTTCAATCACAGCAGTAAACGCTGAATTTTACATACCTGCAAAAACAATCTTTGCTTTGTATTTCGGGATCCCCTTGACAGTATACCCCCATTTACGAGCAAGCTTGCAAGCAGTCTCTCCAGCCTCCACTCCTACCCAAGGGAACATTTTAAAATATCAGTTTTAAAAAATGTTTTAAATTACCAGAAAACAGAAGATTTTCTTGGCTATTTTAACCAAAAAAAAAAAAGGAAATGTTTTACCTGTATTCATAGGAAGAACTTTGTGGTAGTTGAAAAGTTTAGTAATATACTCTTCATATTCACCAAGCACGTTATTGTAGAAAGCCCTAGATGTTAAAGTCAACTTGTCCACTTGACTTTTCAAAGCATCCACAATCTTTGGATGACAATGCCCCTGGTTGACAGCACTATAAGCACTCAGAAAGTCAAAATATTTTCTGCCTTCAACATCCCATACGTAAATGCCTAAAACATAAGGAAAATAATTTTAGAAAAATCACTAAATTACATAACCTTCAAAGATTAAGACTGCTAGCCAGCCCTCTGAATACCTATGTATGGACCTCTAGTTAACATAGAATTGTGGTTAAGGTATATTTTTACTTGAGCATAATAAACTTTGGTTTATATGGAATTAATTTTATCTGTCCAGAATCAAATTACACATTTAATAAAAACAGCAATAACATGAAAAGATTTTATAAACTCTAGAGTAAAACCTTTATTCCTGGAAACCTGTTTATCATTTAAGGCTGGATTTTTTTTTTTCTTCCTTTTTTCCTTTGCCATGCCATGAGGCTTGTGGCATTCTCAGTTCCTTGACCAGGGATTAAACCCAGGTCACGTCAGTGAAGCCCAAAATCCTAATCACTAGGCCATCAGAGAACTCCTAAAGTTGGAATTTAAAGGAAGAAGTTACACAAAACATAAAAATTACAATTAATTGACTGTAAAAACCAACAAAATAAAAACAAATACTTCCAAATCACACATCTATTTAGGAAGGATCTACTATCCAGAACTCCTACAACTCAATAAGGTATACAAGCCAATTAAAAAATGGCAAATGGAACAGCCTGGCAGTCCCGTGGTTAAGACTCCACACTTTTACTGCCAAGAGTCCCAGGTTCAATCCCTGGTGGAGCAAATAAGATCCCACAAGCTGCATAGCACGACCACCCCCCCACCAAAAAAGAAGGCAAAGAACTTGAATGGACATTTCTCCAAACAAGATATACAAATGACCAACAAGCATATGAAAAGATGCTATCATTAGTCATTAGAGAAAAATGCAAACCAAAACCACAATGGTAGCACTTACTACCATCGGGATGGCTATCACTTCTTAAAAAGGGAAATAAGAATTGGCAAGGATGTGGAGAAACTGAAACTCGTATATATAACTAGTTGGAATGTAAAGTGGTGCAAGAGCTGTTGAAAACAGCTTGGGGGTTCCTCACAAGTTAAGGTGAAACGTAAAATGCTGTATGACCCCGCAACCCAATGCCTAGAAGTGGAAGACAGCTGTTCAAACAGAAATGTGTTATTTGAAATAGCCAAAAGGCGGAAATAACCCAAATGTCCATCAGCTGATGAATGGACACACACGTGCTATCTCTGTAAAATGGAGAACTTAATTCAAGCATACACAGCGATGCAACTAACTCACGCTAAAGCATGGGGGGAAGAGAAACAGGTCACATATCATCTGTCCCCATTTACATGAAACATCTAGAATAGGCAAGTCTGTAGCAACAAAAAGCAGATGAGTAGCTGCCAGTCTCTAGGGGAGGAAGCAGTAGGGAGTGACTGTTTAATGAGTGTGGGGCTTCCTCTGGCGATAATGAAAAATGTTCTAGAACGAGGTAGTGGTAACAGATGGACATTATAAATGTACTCAATGCCACTGAATTAAACACTGGTTAAAACAGTAAATTTTATGCTATGTACATTTTATAACAATTTTTTTAAGCTGACCATAGATATCAAAATGTATTAAGGGCTCACCTAATTTCTGCCATGTACTTAACATACTTAAAGGTGCTTTTGTCCTTTATCTCATCAAATACCCTCTATGAGCACTATCCTTACGCTACAGAGGTAAGAAGATGCTTAGATTATAACTAGCCCAAGCTGGCATGCATGCAACCAAGACTTGAACCCAGTCAGATTCTAGAGTGCATGCTCTGCCACTGCAGGTTTACAAATTGGTAAAATATAAACCTAGATTTTCATCTGTTCAGAAGGAGCTTTATTTATTACAGTACTGGTCCCAAATCAAAAAAACATAGGCAAATGACTTTATCAGCTTATGGCCCAGAGCTAAGTAATAAACTTCAGCATGGTTTGATGATGGCTGTTATTTCAAAATATGGCTTAAATCACCATTTGGCAATAATCAGTAATCATTTATTCAGACAAGAATCATTAACGGATGCTAAAAGTGGGAGTAAAATTTTTTACACGTTACCAGTCATCCCCAAATGTAGGTTCATGCTAAAAATTTTTGGCCTGTACTCTGCAAAAATATCAAGGTCAAGAAGCCAAATACTGAGGAATTATTCTGGATTAGACTAGAAAACCAAATGCAACCCACGGTCTGACGTTTTCTTTTGCTACACAGGACAAGCAAGATCTGAATCAGGCCTGTAGATTAGACAGCAGTGCTGTGCCAATGTGAATTCCTGATTTTGATAATTACACTTTGTTATTTAAGACAGTCTTTGTGTTTCAGAAAAAGCACAAATATTTGGGGGTAAAGAAGCATGTCTGCAACTTCCTCTCAAACAGTTCAAGGAAAAAAAAAGTATGTGTGTTTCTGGACAAAGATGATTATGCAAGTACAATTAAAAAAAAAGGGACTTGGGAAATCTGGGTGAAAAGAAACAAGAGAAATACTAGTGCTACTGTGGCAGCTTTTTACATCAAAATAAAAGTTAAAGGGAAAAAAGTGACAACAATATTATAGTACTTTACTCGTGTATTATACATTCCCTCCTGGCAAGTCCATCATGACCTTGCATTCCCCATAGCACCTAACACAGCAAGCACCAGAGACTCAATAGATGTTGAATTAATCATGCCGGCAGTACAGAAATTAAATGCCTCTGGAAAAATGTACAGTGAGAAAATATAATAGCAAGTTTTACAAAAAGCTAAAGCAAATAATTGGGGGTGGTGGAAAGGGTGAAAACATACCCTTCCCTCTCTCCAGGGCTACAGGTAAAGGATGGTAGTTGTGGGCACCATATTTAGATTCCCGTTCAAAAATGTAATCAGAGGACGGAGGGCCTTGAACGGTTTTTTTAGTTGCAACAGATGTAGC
The DNA here is from genome assembly GCA_006408695.1 of Aepyceros melampus. Lineage (NCBI taxonomy): Eukaryota > Metazoa > Chordata > Mammalia > Artiodactyla > Bovidae > Aepyceros > Aepyceros melampus. The sequence goes on along the minus strand of SJXQ01008059.1, from coordinate 727,138 downwards.
AGAAGCCACTGAAGAATGAACTCCACGACCAAGGCCAGCAACAGTCTGCAAACGTGCTAGTTTGGAAAGCATGATGTCCTTCAAGTGGGAATATCACCGACCTGTCCAAAGAAAACAGAAGGCATAAAGAGTAAGACATTTCGCAGGGTGGGTGGACGTCTACTCATCAGCTATATATCGGAGTGCTCGCCAATAATCAGGAAAATAAGAGAGAACGGAAGTCTTAACTGCAAAAGGAAAGCAACATTTAAAAATTGTATAAAAAATTTTTAATTGAAAAAATAAAATGAAAAAAACAAAAACAACAAAAAAAAGAGACAACTAACACCTGACTCCTGCCTTTGGGGAACTTGAAGGGCAACAGGGCAAACAAATGGAACACAAGTAAATAAACTCCAAAGGACACACACAAGCACAAAGTGCTGGAGGCTAGAAGTCCAGGAGAACAGGGAAGGGCGATGCAAAGCAGATGCTTTTACTTTTCCTCAAACACCCTTCTGCACCACCTGACAAGCTCGGGGCAGTCAGGCAAGGCTGAACAGCACAGGCACAGAAAGAGCTGAGCCGCCATTCAAAAGGTATTTATGCGGGGGTGTGAGACAAGAGGCCAAAGGCAGAAACCAAATCAGAGACACTGGCTGCCCTGGGGTGGGGGCGGGGAGGGCGGGGAGGCTAGAGATCATGGGGGCAGGGACAGAGAACTACTTTGCGGTTCAACTTGGTCCTCCCCGCAAGGAGTGAGGAAATTAGGGAAGAATCTGGTTTCCACAAAGGGAGCAGAGAACCATCCTAAAGTAAAAGTAATAGCGGTGAGGTGGAAAAGTGATTCCTTAGGGGAAGGGAAGGGCTTTCTAGGTTTAATGCAGGAAAGACAGAAACTACAAAAGGTAAAATCTGTGGCACTTCTCAGGTGGTACAGTGGTTAAAAACACTCCAGTGGTTAAAACCCCACACTCCCAATACAGGGATTCAGGGGGCACGGGTCTGATCCCTGCTCTGGGAACTAAGATTCCACATGCTTCATGGCGTGACCAAAAAGAGGTAAAATCTATTATTTAGCCACAATTATCTAAAACGTCTCTGGGTTAAAATAATCACAAACAAAGATGGGGGAAAAGTTTATTTCTAATAAATAGCCTTTGAAGAACTTTTACATTAAGAGGAACAGACCAAAAACACAACAAAACAAGGTATGAGAGGAAAGGTTAGAGCTCCCTAAAGAAACCGTCTACTCTGCTAGGATGATTGCTTCTGTGAAATTAATCCCCCTCCAAAAAAGCTTCACCACAAAAGCAACTGTTTGAAGGAGAAAAAGGCAACGAGGAGCTAAAGCGCCTCAAACTACAAGCTGAGAAGTTGAGGAATAAATCCTAAATATCATTAGCAAACTGACATTTACTACCATCTATTTATATATTCCAATGTCATCACTGCTCTCACCCCACCAGCACCAGCCCTAAAACCAGCCCCCACCAGTGCTGCAGCCGGCTTTATAGCCAACTGTATCGTTAACAGTCATGACAAGCCGCGACGTACAGACTGAGCCGTAGGGGTAACTAAGAATAATAGCAAGGAAATTGGGGACAATCCAGAGCAATCATGGCAGGGAAGGGGGGCATGTTTTTAAAGATTTCAAGATTAATGGAAAGTTGCCAACACTAGGCATACTTAATATGCCTATGCTTTTTAAAAATGACCAGTTAAGTCACATTTCAAGAGAAATCTATTAATGACAAGTCAGGCTATGCAAATCTCCAGCATTCAGTTGGAGCTGACCAATTAGCAAAAGCTAATACTTGGAACTTGGCTTGCTTTGCCTTCAACTTGGCACTAGCCATTAAATCCGGTACGTTCAGGAATGTGCTAAAAGAAAATCCAGCACTTTGTGTGCCAAGTCTCACCAACTAGCCCGTCCTCACACAGCTGAGATTACAGCAAGGATTTTTAACCTGAGATCCAGGGACGTCTTCAGAAGGTCCAGTGACTCCTGAAATACAATGCAGAATTATAAGCATAAGTGCATCTCTGGGTTTGATCCCTGGTCATGTAGCCGAGTTTGCATGCCAAAACTAAGAGCAGATGCAGCCAGATAAATAAAGAATTTTTTTTTAAGAGCAACACATTAACTTTTATCTTGATTAAAATAACAAAAAAAAAAAAACAGTGCTACTTAGATATACTTTTAACTGAAACACTTTCTGAAAAGAACTGTAACTAGAATAAAAGCCTTCTAAGTGTTTGCGCTCTTAGACCACTAATTTCACTCTCAAGATTAGATCCTAAAGCAACACTCAGGAATGTGGTGAAACATTCATTAATATAAGACATTCAACGATTTGAGAACAGTTCAACATATTCACATAATAGCATATTGCTATTTAAAATAATTAGTTTTCAATGACATGGAGATGTTTTATGATATTTTAAGTGGAAAAAAAAATACAATCACATATACAGTGTTCAACTCTACAAAAAATATACCCATGGAAGTTCACTATGGTTATCTTTTCACTGTTCTATATTTTCCATGTTTCCTAATGATCGAGAATTACATTTATAAAGACTTCCCTGGAGTGGCTAAGACCCTGCCCTCCCAATGCAGGGGGCACGGGTTCAATCCCTGGTCAAGGAACAAAGATTACTGCATACTGCACGGGTAGGGTCCCCCCAAAAGAGGCAGAAGGCCCTCCTCCCCCCAAAAAAGAGGTGCTTGCTAAGTCACTTCAGTCGTGTCCAACTCTTTGCCACCCCAAGGACTGAAGCCCCACCAGGCTTCTCTGTCCATGGGATTCTCCAGGCAAGAATAGTGGAGTGGGTTGCCGTGCCCTCCTCCAGGGGATCTTCCTGACCCAGGGATTGAACTCTCATCTCCTGCATTATCAGGCGGGTTCTTTACCACTAGAACCACTTGAGAAGCCAGGTGTGTGTGTCTGTGTACTGGTGGGGGGTAGGGAGAGGTGGCATTAAAAAAAAATACTAAAACCTCTCTCAACAGAAATATTGTGAGAGAAAGGAATCTTTGAAATTCTCTAAATTGAATATTTTCCTGTTATACAAGTCATTTGTTCAGCTCATTTGCAAAAGAAATGGGACAAAATATCCATTTACATGCCAAGTTCATAACTACAACTTACTAAGAGTAACATCCAAAACATTACTAACACTCATGCTTAAGGTTTTTAAAGATGAACTCTGAATATTTAATTCAACTGGTAAAAGTCCTGCTATTCAATGCATCAAATGTACCAGGATCCTGTAAGCACATTTCTATTAAAAAGTCTTCTGTGTTCAAGTTACTGTGCTTGGCACAACATAAGAAATATTAGAGGAGAATTAAGATGGGCTTAAAAATAGCCAGGATCAACAATTTCCTCTTCCAAAAAGGCTTGGAAAACCAGAAGAGTGGACCATAAGGTCCTCAGAGTTTGAAAATCAGGACTTAAATCTAGCTTGCGCTCTTAAGAGTAACTTTATTTGGATGATTTTGCCCTTTTTTTTTAGCTTCAATGTCCCCACTTGCAAAATGAAGTTGAAGCCACTCAAGGCCATTACTGAGGATTACATGAGATAACGTTAAAGCACCAAACTTAGCACAAAATGACCAATTATTAATAGTTCCTTCTTGCTTTAAATTAACAAGGAAATTAGGTAATCTCTGCAACATTAAAAAAAAAAAAGTCAACTGTGCCAGGGTTTCTTTTTTTAAACTGGAGTTCTTTTCTTCTAAAAATTTGTTTCTATTGATAAAAAAAAGAACACAAGAAAATTACCTGAACTTCCATACTTCTGTGATAATCACTAATGTTTTTATCTTGTTTCTATGAATAAATACTATACATCTTAGCTCCCTTTCACACTTCCCTACTGAATTTACCACATCAGACCTTCTATGACTCCCAGGACCTCTGCACAGATTTTTGTCACAGGTTCTAACACCTCAAGACACTTGTTTTCATGCCTGTCCACCTAAAAAGACAGTACTCCTATCATGTCTGTACTCCTTAAAAAGACAGCAACTATGTCTTAAAATTCACTCTGCATCCCCAGAACCTAGCCCAGGTTTGGGCATTCCTTATCTGTCAAATGAATGAGGTCATTCCTAAACAGACTTAAGACTTAAAAGGGAATCAAGACAGAAAAATAGCAAGGCCCTGCAGGCAGATGGTTAAATCACGACTCCTAAAGGATGGAGCAGAGTCTAAGAGGAGGCTAGTATGATATCACCAAGAAAAATCTTTTCATCAAGAGTTCCCTTCATTAGATCAGCTCACTCCAGGCTGTGCATTTAACCTAGGCTCCTGGAGAAGAGGACAAAGAGTTATTGACAATAAAAATTTTAATACTGAATATTTTCAGTAAAACACATAATTAACAAGGTCCTTCTTCAAGCTATTATTAGACCAATCCAATCCATCCTATCTACACTAGAACATACCTAAAATAGAATTCCATAAAAGGCTGCATTCGAAGAGTTCTAGGAGAACAAAATGGCAACCCACTCTAGCGATCTTGCCTGGAGAATCCCAGGGAAGGGGTAGCCTGGTGGGCTGCCGTCTATGGGTTCGCACAGAGTCAGACACGATTGAAGAGACTTAGCAGCAGCAGCAGCAGCATTTAGTACTATTTTTAAGATCATTCTAAAAGAAAAACCAGCATGAATTCATCAGAAAGCCACTTAAAATATTCCACCGGAGGAAGAGTTTGGTTTTACTACTTTTGTCAAATATTTACTTTTCTTTAGGCAACCATTCACAAATACAGTCCTTTTTGGAAAGTTCAGCCAACAAAAGTTTAGGGTTTTGTGTGGTTTTTTTTTTTTTACATAATGTGGCTCAGAGTCAACTCAAGTGCGTCACTGGCAAACACCTTCAGCTGTTACTACTGAAAATGTACTGGCTCAGTTAGGTCACACCCTCCATACACCTCCAAAATCCACTCACCACTATCTTTAAATGTGGATTTCACCCATCCCTGGGACCTCAGTAAAGGGTGTAAACTATGCCCACAAGTTACTGTAATAAAAGCAGAGTATGGGTGGAAATAAAAATACAGCCTCTTTGAGGAAAAAAAAGTCTTTTTCAGAATTTTTACCATTCCAAGTTATACTGGGTCTTTTGGGAAGCAGATGGAAAACTAATCTTGAGCACCATGAAAAACTGCAAACCCAAAACAGTAAGCTTTACTATCTAAACCTCACTAAAAGATTTTACTTTCCCACCAGGTTGCTACAGTCAGGAACCAGATTTTCTTAAGACAGAACCAGGATATTCTAATGAAAGAAGTCCATTGTTTCCAGTGGATTAAGATGAACAGCGCGTATTACACACCTAAAGAACAGTTCCAGGTTCCAATGGAGAGAACTAGTTTCCCTATAGAAACTCTTAGAACTCCGAAGAAGAGACTGAGAATTGAGAAGGAAGTAATTTCTTAAAGTCACTTCATTCCAAAGTCACTTCTCCTCCCCCTCCTTAATTTATCACCTTTTCTGGGTGAAAACGGAACCTCAAGAAGGTAAGAGATACGGTAACAAAGGGAAGAGACTAGGTCACTGAGTACAGGTGTCCCACTCAATTCAACCAGAATGTGTTAAATGCTCAGCACCACTGGCGAAGAAACCCGAACGACGAAGTCTTCGTGCCCAAAGTCCGGTGAACCCCAACCCCTTGACATCACGTAGTTAACCTGACCGCTACGGTAAGGCTCTACCTGCCTGATGACTTACTTGAACAAAGGCTGGAGGAGAAAAGGAGATAGGTTACGGGAGGGGAGGAGATGGGCAAGTAGCTACAGGGACCCCCAGAGCTGCCCGGGTGGGCTCGGACCCCTTCTCAACAAGAGTCGGCGCGCCCTTCGCTTGCAGGCAAAACTCCGTGGGTTTACCTAGCAGTCCCGCGTATCCAGAATGGACCCGCCCCGCGCGCCGGCGCCCTGAAAGGCCTCCTCCCGGAAACCTCCAAGGCGCCCGGACCCTGGGGCGCCTGGGGCCCCGGCGCGGGCTGGGGGGACTGCAGGCCGGGAAGGGCGGGGGCGGCGCGCCGGCACGCCCGGCTCCGCCCGCTCTGGCAGGCGGAGGCGCCACATCCACAGCCTCCCTCTCTGAACTCCTGCCTCCGCGCCGGGATGCGCCGCGCCCTGCCCGCCCGGACTGCGCGCAGGCCGGCGGCTCTCCGGGCCTGCCCCCTCCCCGCGCCCCAGATGCCCCGGGAGTCCGGGGCCCGCCGCGCGACGCCTCTGCGCAGGCGGAGCCTGCCCTCCGGGTGGAGGCCCAGCGCGCCCCCTCCGCGCGCTCCCCGTAACCTGGGACCCGAGCCGCTCACGCCCGCCTCGCCCCGCCCCGCCGCGGCCCGGGGCGCCCGGCCCCTTCCCAAGCTCCGGCCCGGGCCCCGCGGCGCCCAGCACGGATACCTGGCGGCACCTCCAAGGCCAGCACGGAGACGCGCGGCGTCCAAGGATCAGCTGCGGCGACGGCGACGCGTCACAGAGCTTAAGATGCGCCTGCTGCCCCGCCCCCGCGGACGCCCTTGCCGCCCATTGGCCGGCGGCGGAGGACTGGCCACCAATCGCCGTGGGCCCGCCCCCCGCCCCGGCGCCGCGCATCCCGGACTCGGACAGGGCGCGGGTTCCAGCCGTTCTCCTGCGCCTTCCGCGCCCCGCAATTCCGGGTAGCGGGCGGAGGCGCTACCCGAGTTCAGGCGCCTGCCTGGATCCGTGCCTTTTCATCGATTCCCCTCACCGCCCTCCCTTTGCTGGCGAGAAAACAAGGTCCGAAGGGGTGAAACGCAGGACTGGACCTCCAGACCTGCGTTCTTCCCGGGGCTGCGCTTCCAGGCCTTTGCCTCGCGGAGCCTTCCGTGTGTGCAGGCCGCCCGCCTGTACTGGCCCCGGACAGGAATCGCTGCCACCGTGCCCTTAACTCTGGTGTGCTGCAGCGCTAAAGTCTCCACTGCAGCGGAAAGCCCACCGCCCCCTCCTCGTGGCTGCTGGTAGATACTGAAATTAGGGCAAAACGCTCTGTAAATTTGTCTGCGGCGCCCTGCACAATCCGTTAGAAAACCTAGAAGTGGGAATGCACAGGCCAGGGTAATAGGTGCTGCTGCTGCTAAGTCACTTCAGTCGTGTCCGACTCTTAGCGACCCCGTGGACTGCAGCTTCCCAGGCTCCTCTGTCCATGGGATTTTCCAGGCAAGAGTATTGGAGTGGGGGGACCATTGCTTTCTCCACAGGGTAATAGGCTCGGGGGTAAAAGAATATGCCTGCCGATGCGGGAGAGGCAGGTTCCATCCCCGAATGAGGAAGATCCCTAGAGAAGAAAATGGAAACCCACTCCAGTATTCTTGCCTGAGAAATCCCACGGACAGAGGAGTGTGGCGGGCTATAGTCCACGGGGTCCCAAAAAGTCAGATATGAGCATGCAGGCCACCTCGTTAGAACTGGAAGAAACCATGCCATCGTGTAGTCTACACCATTTTTGTTACATATTGGGAAACAGAGCTGGGAGTGAAAAAGCAGCTTACCCAGGGTTATCCCACACTGGGCAGACCACTTGCTGTGTGCTGGCCACCCCTCTCTGAGGGCAGTTGCAGAGCCCCCAGAAATCGGACTGCACCTCAGCCTGGGTCCCCTTAGACTGCCCTAATCAGGCAGGGTCCCATCTGGAAACGAGTAGCACACTCCAAAATGGAAAATTGAGGTGTATTTGTTAAAAGAATCATTTAAGTGTAAACGCATAAACCACAAGGGGCAGAGGAGTAATCTGGGGCTAGTGCACCAGGAAGGGCCATGGTCAGCCTTAGGCCTAAAGGGGCTGTTTCCAGGATCCATAGACAAAAAGAAAGGGAAGGCCACCTGCCTGGGCAGAGGTCTTCAGTGACCTCCTAGGAAGGGAGCTGGGGAAAGCAGGATCCTGACCTCCCATCTCCTTCCAGGGCTTTCCATGGACTGAGCCCATTAGGAAGCCAGAGACCTAGGGAGGCGGGTGAAGACAGTCCTTGCAGAGCAGCCTCCTGGCAGGCAGGCTGGGTGGGGAAGGGTGGAGATTACTTGGGCAAGAGGACAATTGGAAGTCATTCAACACAGACAGCCAGTTAAGATTAAACCTTAGCCGAATAGAAAGAAAAGTCAAAGCTATCTGGTAAAGGCTGGAAAACGTGTGGGCACAGAGGCCAAGCTGTAAACAGCAGAGCCTGTGTCTGCTGATATCCAGAGCTAGACACCAAAAAGGGATTCAGTCCTCGTGGTTCCATCTGTCTTAGACCAAGGTCAGTTATTCTATTCTCCCTAGAGTGCATTGACAGCAGGACTCTGCCTTTTATTTATTTATTTATAAATAAATATTTATAAATAAATATTTATTTATTTATAAGTAAATATTTATTTTTGATGTGACTTCTTAACACTGAAAACAATGTGATCAATCTCTTGGAAGTTAGGTCATTCAGAGAGGAACTGTTTCTCTGTGCTCCTCCTTTATAAATCTGGGCAGGTATGTCATGCCAGGCCCAGCTCTGGGAATACTTACAGAGCCCAGGAATCCTCAATTCAACATTGGCAAGTAGAACAGGTGTTGCTCAGTTCATGAAGGGGGCATGACACCCAAGATCTGAATAACATCAAAAATGTGTTGCAATGCCTTTTGGACTTACAGTTAAGGTCCTTTTGAACTAAAACCTTTTCAAAGGCTATAAACTGCTGAGAATGTCTGGGTCTTATCTCCTCTCTTATCAGAAAAACGAAACAGGTACAGATAGCATGAAATATTTTATGGTTTTTCTAGCTAGTTGAAAAATAACTAGCAGTTGTTTTTTTAGCTTAATATGCCCTGGGAGACCTAGATTTGAAAGCAGCTCGTTTTCAAACAAGAAACAGAGCTGCTCTGTTTGTATGCGCTTTATTTATAGTCAGCATATAGCGTGTAAGGACAGAGCATAAATTGGAAAGATTTTTGAGCCTCTAAAACTACTACTAAATTGGAACCATAAAACTGGACAATATAAAGAGTGGCCCTAGGACTTCACACACACACACACACACACACACACACACAACTTCCCTGGTGGTCCAGTGGTTAAGAATCGGCCTGCCAATGCAGGGGACGTGGGTTTGATTCCTGGTCCCAGAAGAGCCCACCAGCTGCAGAGCAACAAAGCCCCATGGGCCACAACTACTGAGCCTGTACCCTGGAGCCCGTGAGCCACAGCTACGGAGCCCATATACCGTGACTACGGAAGCCCCAGTGCCTGGAGGCCTTGCTTAGCAACAAGAGAAGCCTCCACAATGAGAAGTCCGAGTTCTGCAACTGGAGAGCAGCCCCTGCTGACCACAGCTAGAGAAAAGCCCACTCAGCAAAAAGACCCAGTGGAAGCAAAAAAAAGAAGACTGATCCGATCACATTACATTCACACTTACATTCATTTCCTTAGTTCACTCAACAAGTGTCCCTTGAGTGCCTGCGTGCCTGACCCTGCAAAGGTTTTCCCATCAGGCAAGAGCAGGTGGGCCTCTCGAATAGAAGGGAGAAGTTCAGGAAATGCTCCTTCAAGAGCTGAAGTCTTGCAAGTCTGGCCATCTGAAAAAGCTCAACTACACAAAAAAAGGAAAGAAGTCTTCGTTTTCTTATACAGGCAACTCCCAATGATTCTGTGACCAGAGAAGTAGCTGATGGATTATGCCTGCCTCCTGCTTTCCATTACTTCCTCTATTGCCCAGTTTGTTGTTCTTTATTATTAGGATAGCCTACATGTATGTGGGCTTGAAATGATTGAAAAGGAAAATCCACACTGACAGTCAAGGAGAAAGTATCGTAATGAGACTCAGAAAATATTTGATGAGGTTTACCTAGCAGGAGAAAAATTTTCCCCCGATTATGTTCATCCTAAAAGATATCTTCCAGCAGAAGACTTGGCAATACGCTTACCTCATGCCTCCTGCTGCTTCTGCACTAAGCAGTGGCAGGCATTTATATCTGGAAGAGAGTAAACCTCCTTACGGCCAGATGGCAGGGGTCTCATCCTGGAATGTGAAGTCAAGTGGGCCTTAGAAAGCATCACTACGAACAAAGCTAGTGGAGGTGATGGAATTCCAGTTGAGCTATTCAAATCCTGAAAGATGATGCGGTGAAAGTGCTGCACTCAATATGCCAGCAAATTTGGAAAACTCAGCAGTGGCCACAGGACTGGAAAAGGTCAGTTTTCATTCCAATCTCAAAGAAAGGCAATGCCAAAGAATGCTCAAACTACCGCACAATTGCACTCATCTCACACGCTAGTAAAGTAATGCTCAAAATTCTCCAAGCCAGGCTTAAGCAATACGTGAACCGTGAACTTCCAGATGTTCAAGCTGGTTTTAGAAAAGGCGGAGGAACCAAAGATCAAATTGCCAACATCCGCTGGATCATGGAAAAAGCAAGAGAGTTCCAGAAAAACATCTACTTCTGCTTTATTGACTATGCCAATATTGACTATAGTTCTGAGTGAACTCCGGGAGTTGATGATGGACAGGGAGGCCTGGCGTGCTGCGATTCACGGGGTCGCAAAGAGTTGGACACGACTGAGTGGCTGAACTGAACTGTTAGAGGCAATGTAAGCAGAACAGTAAGGAAGTTAAAGAAGGATATAGCTGGTAAATGTTCTGAACTTAAATCTGAACTGGAAGGGGAAGGGGAAGGAATAGTTAGGGATTTTGAGATGGACATGTACACACTGCTATATTTAAAATGGATAACCAGCAAAGACCTACTGTATAGCACAGGGAACTCTGCTCAATGTTACAAGGCAGCCTGGATGGGAGGGGAGTTTGGGAGAGAATGGATACATGTATATTAATGGCTGGCTCCCTCTGCTGTGCACCTGAAACTATTACATTTTTAATCAGCTATACTCCAATTAAAAAAAAAAAATCTGAACTGGGGACAATAGGCAGAGATTCAGAAATAGTGCAGTTAAAATATTGGTTCTGCTAAAAGAATATCCCTGCTAGGGGCGCTTCATTTCTCTCCTCCTTAGCTGAATTTCACCTGAAACCTCCAACTACAGCTTCTGTCCTTCCCCACATGATACCTTTCCTGACTCCCCAGTCAGAAGAGTCCCCCTTACCCTCAGCACTCTGTCCATCTGTCACAGAACTGCCTGCACTCATTGCTTGACTACTGTATATCTCTAGCTCTGTGTATGTCATATCTTCCCAACCAGACTATATATATATATATATATATATATATATATATATGCCATGCCACATGGCACCTGGGATCTTAGTTCTCCAACCAAGGATAGAAGCTGTGCCCCTGCCATGGAAGCACAGAGTCCTAACCACTGGATCACCAAGGAAGTCCCCAGACTATACATTCTTAAAGGTAGAGCCTGTCTTGCAGGACCTTTAGAGCCTTCCAAGACCCATCTCTGTACTGCTTTTAAGAGGAATAGTATTCTACACTTGCTCCAACTTATCTTTATTCCCCTGGGCAGGAATTAGAGACAGAATAAGACATTGGACTATGATCCTGGGATTCTAAACTGGTAGCTGGCCCAAAGCCCTCCCCACTCCTAGAACAGTAAAACTCCAAAGTAGCTTGGGTTGAAAGAAGAATAATACTTCAAACCATTGTTGTACAAAAAAAAAAAAAGAATTCCAAGTTAAACAAATGACAACCAAATCGTACTTTAAATGTGACATTAAAACATGATCTGTACAAAAAAAAAAAAACACATTATGATCCATTAACACCTTGCCAAGCCAGGCTTCAGCAATACGTGAACCGTGAACTCCCTGATGTTCAAGCTGGTTTTAGAAAAGGCAGAGGAACCAGAGATCAAATTGCCAACATCCGCTGGATCATGGAAAAAGCAAGAGAGTTCCAGAAAAACATCTACTTCTGCTTTATTGACTATGCCAAAGCCTTTGACTGTGGGGATCACAGTAAACTGTGGAAAATTCTGAAAGAGATGGGAATACCAGACCACCTGACCTGCCTCTTGAGAAACCTGTATGCAGGTCAGGAAGCAACAGTTAGAACTGGACATGGAACAGACTGGTTCCACATAGGAAAGGGAGTACGTCAAGGCTGTATATTGTCACCCTGCTTTTAACTTATATGCAGAATACATCATGAGAAACGCTGGACTGGAGGAAACACAAGCTGGAATCAAGATTACTGGGAGAAATATCAATAACCTCAGATATGCAGATGACACCACCCTTATGGCAGAAAGTGAAGAGGAACTAAAGAGCCTCTTGATGAAAGTGAAAGAGGAGAGTGAAAAAGTTGGCTTAAAGCTCAACTCAACATTCAGAAAACAAAGATTATGGCATCCGGTCCCATCACTTCATGGGAAATAGATGGGGAAACAGTAGAAACAGTGGAAGACTTTATTTTGGGGGGCTCCAAAATCACTGCAAATGGTGACTGCAGCCATGAAATTAAAAGACATTTACTCCTTGGAAGAAAAGTTATGACCAACTTAGATAGTATATTCAAAAGCAGAGACATTACTTTGCCGACTAAGATCCATCTAGTCAACCATCCGTCTATGGTTTTTCCTGTGGTCATGTATGGATGTGAGAGTTGGACTGTGAAGAAGGCTGAGTGCTGAAGAATTGATGCTTTTGAACTGTGGTGTTGGAGAAGACTCTTGAGAGTCCCTTGGACTGCAAGGAGATCCAACCAGTCCATTCTGAAGGAGATCAACCCTGGGATTTCTTTGGAAGGAATGATGCTGAAGCTGAAACTCCAGTACTTTGGCCACCTCATGCGAAGAGTTAACTCATTGGAAAAGACTCTGATGCTGGGAAGGATTGGGGACAGGAGGAGAAGGGGACGACCGAGGATGAGATGGCTGGATGGCATCACAGACTTGATGGACATGAGTCTGAGTAACTCCGGGAGTTGGTGATGGACAGGGAGGCCTGGTGTGCTGCAATTCATGGGGTCACAAAGAGTCGGACACAACTGAGCAACTGAACTGAACTGAACTGAACACCTTGCCAAGTGCTGAAGGATTGTCACCGGTGCCTGGTAAGTTTATAAAGTTATGTGCTGGAGAAAAGGTGATAGACTACATCTTAAGTCAAGTGAAGCGCGAGATCTGGAACAGAGCTGGCTCCAGAGAGGAGGCTGTGAGAGGAGCTCTGAGGTCAGTGACCACAGATGAAGAGCACTGTGTGCCTCTAAGCCTGAATCAGGAACGAGAACAGAAAATACCAGAAGAGGGATGGAGGTGAACCAAGCCAAGTGATAGCTATTCACACTTGTTCAATAGCAACTATTTTATAAGAGACTCAACTCATGGAGCTGAAAAGTCACCCACGTTTCAACACTGAAACATAATAAATATTTTATTTTGAATATATGAATTAGAGATATAAGTACATACTAGATTTTAGAGCTGAAAAGCCTTAAAGATCCAATCTAGCACTTTAAAGGACAGAGAACTCCAAGATTCCAAGGTAAAGGGCCAAAGCCAGTTACAACATAGGTGGCAGGTGATAGGACAGCCAAGAAACCTAGGTGTTCACCTCGTCATGTGTTGTATTTCAGACACTTAGTCAGAAGTAAGACTTTTAACCAAGAACAAAAAAGTTCCAAAAATCAGTAATGAAATAAGTAACTACAAAAATAAGTAGTGAATTCGTAGCAGCATTTATTTGGAAAATACACTGCTCATTAATTAAAAAATAATAGAAACCTCAAGTGCTAGTTAAATATTTACATCCTTATCTATTCTGATACTAAGAGGTTCAGTGTATTTTGCAATGACTTTTTTTTTTATTATTGATTCCATGAAGGCTAACTGAGTGTGAGCCTTGATAACATTTATTACTTTTCTTTTGAGAACTTTAACTCTTTTTACTTGGACTATAGAAAACAAGAACAATGACAACTCCCATCCCTCCCAGAAACCTGATACATTAGTTGAAAATAATTCATACTCTTCTGCTAACATTGTTGAGTTAGGTGTGATTTTTAAGACTTTTAAATTTCAAAGTTAAATGTTATTAAATAAACATATTAAAATATATTATAAAATCATTTCATCTTTGTTGAAAACACTGTTTTGCTCTGTATTCTTCCAAGAGTTGTTCACATATTGGAAAGTCAAGTCACAGACAGCAATGCCAGTCTGGTGTTTGAGTCACCAGCGCACTCTCTTTTTGTGCCTGTTACTTTCCTAATAGTGGTATATGGTCCTTCTCTTTTCTTTTGACTTGGATTTTCTTCTGAAAGGATTTTAGTGATAAAGATGAATTAAGTCTTTAAATTAGGGATGAGAAATTATATTCTACCCTGACACCTGAAGTTTGACTTACTTCCCTGACTGAAGAAACTAGTTTTGTGTTCTGATATCTGTACTGATTTCTTTTGTAACATTTATTTGTTTGGCTCTGAGGAGTCTTCGTTGTGGCACGCTGGGTCTTCACTGCGTCGTGTGGGACTTTTCCTTGTGGCGGGCATGTTCTCTAGTTGTGGCATATGAGCTCAGTAATTGCATCTTGCAGGCTTAGTTGCCCCGAGGCATGTGCGACTTTAGTTCCTCTACCAGGGGTTGAACCCACATTCCTTGCATTGCGAGGCAGATTCTTGACTACCGGACCACCAGGAAAGTCCCATCTGTATTAATTTAAATATAGATTAAAGCACCAAGAGATCTCCACTACCTTGGTCTCCCCATTGTTATGAATAATTCAGCTTGAACTATTTAGACAGTGCCTTCTAATTCACAAAAAGGGGTTTCCCAGGTGGCTCAGAGGTAAAGAATCAACCAGCCAATGCAGGAGATTCAGGTTCAAGCCCTGGGTCGGGAAAATCCCCTGGAGGAGGAAATGGCAACCCCACTCCAGTATTCAGGCCTGGGAAATCCCATGGACAGAGGAGCCTGGTGGGCTACAGTTCATGGGGTCGCAAAAGAGTCGAATACAACCAGTGACTATATAACTAAACAACAGTACACACACAAAAAACAAGCTGCGCGAAGCTCTGAGAGAATCAAGGGATTGAATAAATTGCAACTCCTGACTTCAGGGTGTGAATCTGACTGTGGTCTAGTAAACGTGTTAGCGCATCCAGCATGCAGGTCACCATGGTGGCTAAGACACAGGCTTTGGGATCAGAACAGCCAGAAGTCAGTCCTGACTCCACTGATCTTACCTGGATAACCTGAGACCCTGTGGGCCCACTTACCTCTCTTGTTAACATGGATTACCCAGAGGATCACCAAAAGATGTGACGCTCTAAAACACCCAGTCACCTCTAAGTCACCCCGCAGCTCAATGCCTGGTGGCATTGTTGTTTTTATTTGCAATGGTGAGTAAATGTTCTTTTCCAAGTCAATGTGATCATCTGGCCTTGAATCTTCCCTCTTCTATAGATTCCTACTGAAATCTAAGTAAATTGTTTATTACACTTAAAAGGCTAGAAAAGTATTGATTGAAAATGCAAGAATATTTTACTCCTGGGATCCAAAGTAAATTTTATTTTAACTTTTAATAAAAAAATTTTTTTACTATTACCTATTCCCAGTCTGGCCCTATGCCCCCCTTTGGGGTTTGGGACGTCCCGTTGGACTGTGATTATAAGTTATGAACCTCACTCTGAACTGGCCTTCTTCTAGTAGATAAACAAGCCTTGGTAATACCTTCCCACGTGTGTTAATTTTCTAAAGGAAGCTTGAGATAAATCCAGGGAAGTAGGTACCCCAGCTTTCCACTGGTCAGATTCTCCCCTTAATTTCCAAAGCCTGAGGGAATTCCCTGGTGGTCCAGGGGTTAGGAATCTGCTTTTCCACTTCAGGGGACACAGTTTTGATTCCTGGTCAGGGAACTAGGATCCTGCGTGCCTCACAGCACTGCCAAAAAAAAAAATCCAAAGACTGATAATAGAAGGAACTTTCAGTTCAGTTCAGTTCAGTCACTCAGTCATGTCCCCACTCTTTGCAACCCCATGGCTGCAACACGCCAGGCCTCCCTGTCCATCACCAACTCCCAGAGTTTACTCAAACTCATGTCCATTGAGTCGGTGATGCCATCCACCCATCTCATCCTCTGTTGTCCCCTTCTCCTGCCTTCAATCTTTCCCAGCATCAGGGTCTTTTCCAATGAGTCAGTTCTTGGCATCAGGTGGCCAAAGTATTGGAGTTTCAATATCAGTCCTTCCAATGAACACCCAGGACTGATCTCCTTTATGATGGACTGGTTGGATCTCCTTGCAGTCCAAGGGACTCTCAAGAGTCTTCTCCAACACCACAGTTCAAAAACATCAATTCTTAGGTGCTCAGCTTTCTTTATAGTCCAACTCTCACATCCATACCGACTACTGGAAAAACCATAGTTTAAAACTCAACATTGAGAAAACTAAGGTCATGGCATCTAGTCCCATCACTTCATACCAAATAGATGGGGAAACAATGGAAACAGTGACAGACTTTATTTCGGGGAGGCTCCAAAATCACTGCAGATGGTGACTGCAGCCATGAAATTAAAAAACGCTTGCTCCTTGAAAGAAAAGCTTTGACCAACCAAGACAGCATATTAAAAAGCAGAGACATTACCTTGCCAACAAAGGTCCATCTAGTCAAAGGAGGAAATTTGGAAACTTTAAATTACATGAAGTTATCTATAGAATTACTTGCCTCTCTGACATTTTCTCCCTGAAGCAGCTTATTTTTGTTTTGTAAATAGTTAATACATTTACTTCATTTACAAATCAAAGCAAATTAAAAAGTACAGACTGAGAGGTCTTGGTCTGTCCCAAGCCCATCTAGCCCTTGTCACCACCTAGGGCAGCCCTTCACAATGACATTGTGTTTATCCCTCCAATGGTTCTTCTTGCAATAGAGGTAAATATGAATACATATCACTATCTCCACTACGTTATAACACCTGAGACAGCAGATTACATGTGCTCTTTGTACCTTGCCTCTTCACATGCCCTGGAGCTCTATCTGTGTCAATATGGAGAGGCAGCCCTATTCTTGTGTTTATAGCTGCGTTAATGGCCCTATATTGCTGGACACGTGGATTATTCCAATCTTTTGCTATTACAATGTTACAATAGATAACCAAGCTTCTGACATTTCGTGAAAATATATCTGTAGAATGAAGTCCTAGGAATGGGTCAAAGGACTGGCCTACATTTCCAGTTTCAAGGCGAAGATTTCAAATTCCAGGGCTCAGAGGAGAGTGAAGCAGGCCACTCAATCCGCGCCTTGGACTGGTGCTGGTCTCTGCAATGAGATGGTGCAGAAATTGAGAGTACTGAGAAACCTCAGAGCAATTTTTCATTGCTGTGACATCCAAGCACATGATCATTTTTAGAAATTGTTGATTTTTACTGATTGTATCCATGTAACTCCTGAGAAGAAAAATGACTTCCGTGACTATGCAAAATCACCAACAGCTTTGTTAGTAAGATGAGATTTTCCTTCATATCATTTTAAATTCTGTCAAGTTTCTTATACAGACTTCTGAAAAAAGTTGAAAAATAGCACTATCTCTAAACATGAAAGAGTAAAACAAAATTAGACTAATTCAAAAGTGAAAACAGGGAATTCCCTGTGTCTAGTGGTTAAGAATTCACATTGCCACTTCCGTGCTGGTACAGTGGATGAGAGTCCTCCTGCCAAGGTAGAGGACAAGGGTTCAGTCCCTGATCTGGAAAGATTCCAGGGCCTCAAGGCAACTAACTTGGTGTCCAGAAACTACTGAGCCTGAGCTCTAGAACCCATATGCTGCAACTACTGAAGCCTGTGCACTAAATAAATAAATTTAGATTAATTAACTTCGTTACATTTTTTAAAAATCTGACTTGCAATGCAGGGCACTCAGGTTTGATCCTGGTTAGGAAAGTAAGATCCCACATACCACAGAGCAACCAAGCCCTCCCACCACAACTACAGAAGCCCGTATGCTGCAAAGAAAACTCAGTGCAGCCAATTTTTTTTTTTTAAGTGAAAACATAGTTTAATCCTGTAACAGCAGTTCTACCAGAAATTGGGTCATCTCTTGGTGGGTGTCATGCAAAAAGACCTACTGAAGCTGAAGGTTGGAAGGAAGAAGGACTTACTACTTGCAGTAAAGAGGAACAAGGGGAACCTTTCCCAAAGCAGTGTCTCCCCAACAGCAAAACTGGGGAAGTTTTAAGCTAGGGGTAACAAGCATATTCATGAAGGGACTTGGGTAGTGTATGCATATTCACAAAGGGGCTGGAGTAGAGGAGAATTCAGCATAGAATTGGAACAAAAGCCAGCAGAGTGCAAACTACACTCATAAAGGTCAGAAAAGGTCAACATCACCATTGCCTAGCTTCCAGCCAGTCTGGAGTCTTGTTGTTCAGTTGCTCAGTTGAGTCTGATTCTCTGTAACCCCATGGACTGCAGCACTCCAGGCTTCCCTGTCCTTCACCATCTCCCAGAGTTTGCTCAAACTCACGTCCATTGAGCCGGTGATGCCATCCAACCATCTCATCTTCTGTTCCCTTCTCCTTCTGCCTTCGATCTTTCCCAGCATCAGTGTCTTTTCCAGTGAGTCAGCTCTTCCCATCAGGTGGCCAAAGTATTGGAGCTTCAGCTTTAGCATCAGTCTCTTGAAGGAATATTCAGGACTGATTTCCTTTAGGATTGACTGGTTTGACCTCCTTGCTGTCCAAGGGACTCACAAGAGTCTTCTCCAACACCACAGTTCAAAGGCATCAATTATTCAGCACTCAAACTTCTTTATGGCCGACTCTCAAATCCACACATGACTACTGGAAAAACCATAGCTTTGACTATATAGGCAAACCATAGCTTTGACCTTTGTAGGCAAAGTAATGTCTCTGCTTTTTAATATGATATCTAGGTTGGTCATAGTTTTTCTTCCAAAGAACAAACAGTTAATTACTAAGCTTTAATTTCTAAGACCTGTTAAAGCACAAGCTTTGTGGCCAGGCTTATATGACAAAATGGCTTAGGTCAAAATAGCTTCTCTTTCGTCCTGGAGAAGGCAATGGCAACCCACTCCAGTACTCTTGTCTGAAAATCCCATGGATGGAGGAGACTAGTAGGCTGCAGTCCATGGGGTCGCTAACAGTCGGACACAACTGAGCAACTTCACTTTCACTTTTTGTTACAAAGCTGTATCTGGCTCTTTCCCTCTAGGAACCGGCTACTGTAACTGCATATAGCAATTGGTGGAATACCAACATATTCCAATGTGAGAAATATAAGATCCACAAAATACAAGGAAGAATTGCCATGGAAAAGGGCAGAAGATGGGGTGGGGGAAGTGCTCGCCCACGTGAAACAAGTGGATAATGTGTGTGTGCTAAGTGATTCAGTCATGTCCGACTCTTTGCAACGCCATGGACTATATAGCCTGCCAGGTTCCTCTGTCCGTGGGATTCTCCAGGCAAGAATACTGGAGTGGGTTGCCATTCCCTTCTCCAGGGGATCTTCCTGACCCAGGAATCGAATCCACATCTCCTCAGCTTTTGCTTTACTGGCAGATTCATTACCACTGAGCACCCAAGAAGGCCCCAAGAAGATAATGATACAGTACAAAATGTAGTAGGTACTAAGTAATATGGGAATGGCTACCCACTCCAGTATTCTTGCCTGAAGAATTCCACGGACAGAGAAGCCTGGCGGGCTACAGTACGAGGTCACAAAGTCGGACACGACTGAGCAACTAACACTTCCACTTTTCACTTTCACCTGTTCACAAAGGGATCTGGGCACTCAGACAGAAAAGCAGTATGTCAGGACTCACCTTGTCTGCCAGGATACTAATTTCCAAAAAGTGGAAAGAAGGTGTAAGATGAAATACAGATATTCAGGAATAAAATGTTATAAATGCTATCTAATTCTATTATCTCATCCTTTTTAATATTCATTACCTTACCCTTTTATTTTTTATTAAACATTTTATTTATTTATTTATTTGGCTTCTCCAGGTCTTAGTTGTGGCACACAGGATCTTCTAGCTTCATTTGGGCAGGTGGGATATTTTTAGTTGTGACGCTCAGAATCTTTATTTGATCCTTTTTTTAAAAAAATATTTTTTATTAATATTTGGCTGCTCCAGGCCTTAGTTGCAGCACACAGGATCTTTACTTGCAGCATATAAATGCTCAGTGCAGCAGGTGGGATCTTATTCCCTGAGCAGGGATTGAATCCTGGACCTCCAAGCTGAGAGCGCATAATCTTAGCCACTGGATCACCAGGGAACTTTCATCTCATCCTGTTAAATCCTTTTATTTTGCAAAGGAAATAATCTGTTACCAGGGCAGAATGCATATACCAGTTAAATATGTATATTGGACATACAAGCTCAATAATTTTTATTCCGAAAAAATATGAGATCAAAAGATCAGAAAGATTATTGTACTAAAAATGTAGCACTGGAGGGCAAGATCTGATGTGTTACTCCATTGCACTCCCTGATATAGAGAGAACAAAGAGGAATTACGTAAACTCTGACACAGCCTTGGACTTAAGTATCCCCCTCAAGTGCCCAGGGCCTCCCTCATAGCTCAGTTGGTAAAGAATCCGCCTGCAATGCAGGAGACCCCAGTTGGATTCCTAGGTCGGGAAGATCTGCTGAAAAAGGGCTAGGCTACCCACTCCAGTACTCTTGGGCTTCCCTTGTGGCTCAGCTGTAAAGAATCCGCCTGCAGTGCGGGAGACCTGGGTTTGATCCTCGGTTGGGAGAATTCCCGGAGAAGGGAAAGGCTACCCACTCCAGTATTCTGGCCTGGAGAATTCCATGGACTGTATAGTCCATGGGGTTGCAAAGAGTCAGACACGACTGAGTGACTTTCACTTTACTGTAAATACCCAGATGCTTCTGCAGGTGTGGTTGCTAAATATTTAAGATTCCAACGAGAAACAGAGAGGAAAAAAAAATCTTATACCTGTACTACCATGAAGGGCATATATGTCCAAACATAGTATTTTTGCCCTGTAGAGTTGAAAGAAAAATTAGAAGTCAGCTTGCAGATCAAATTACATGGGTATATATTCCATCAACAGATAGAATCTTGCTATCAGGAAAGCATGGATTTCTCTAAACTACTGAAGGCATTTTACTTCAACTTATTTTAGAAAACCATGATGGAACCTAACAACGTCATACAGGGGAAAAGCAGTTATGATTCATCTCAGGAAAACAAATAACTGTGGTCCTTTGAACTTATCTCAGTAATATCATTAACTTGTGTTAGTCATGTTTTGCTGAGTTCTGGAAGCTACAAATGCCTGGGAAGACCTTTCAAAAGCACAAACCAGATCTGTACAGCACAAGCATGGCAAAGGTGAAATTAGTGACATTTCCAGCCTGAATTCCAAATGACGTCAATGCTAAGACTGTTTCTTTGTGCAGAAATTGCTGACTCTATTGCACCAACTGCATACCTGTCTGTGACTTTCACTCACCTGTTCCTCTCTCCCACTGCCAGCTAGAGCATTCCTGTTGCATTCCCAGAGTTTAGGGTAGTGCCTGACACACAGCTGGTACCCAGTATGTGTTCTTGCAGAGGAAAGGACCATGTATTTAGTCTTTGGACCATATATTTATTATAATGTACTATGTAAATAAAAGGAAAAGGATAAACGTGTTTTAAATACATAAAGAATTCTTGAAACTCAACAACAAAAAGATAACTATCTGAATTAAAAAGAACAAACTGGGGGCTTCCCTGGAGACTCAGTCGTGAAGAGTCGTCTGCCAAGGCGGGAGACACAGGTTCGAACACTGATCCGGGAAGATTCCATATGCCATAGAGCAACGAAGCTTCTGTGCCACAACTATTGAGCCTGTGCTCTAGAGCCCAGGAACCACAACTACTGAGCCTTCTTGCTGCAACTATTGAAGCCCGAACACCCAAGAGCCCGTGCTCCACAATGAGAGAAGCCACCGTAATGGGAAGCGTCAGCACCACGAGTAATGATAGAAGGTAGCCCCTGCTCACCTCAACTAGAGAAAAGCCCGAAAGCAGCAATGAAGCTCCAGCACAGCCAAAAATAAATAAAAGTATTAAAAAGAACAAATGAGGGACTTCCCAGGTGGTCCAGCAGCTAAGTCTCCAAGCTCCCAATGCAGAGGCCCAGGTTCCATCTGTGTTCAGGGACCTAGATCCCACATGCCACAGCTAAAGATCCCGCCTGCAACAACTAAGACCCAATGCAGCCAAGTAAATAAGTAATAAACATTTTTTTCAGAAAAAAAGAACAAAGGATTTGAATGGACATTTCTCCAACGAAGATACACGAATGGCAGTGTGCATCTGAAAAGATGCTCAATAGCATCAGTTATTTGTTGTTAGTCACTAAGTCGTGTCTGACTCTTTTTTTTTAATTATTTTTAATTGAAAGATAATTGCTTTACAGAATTGTGTTGTTTCCTGCCAAATATCAACATGAATAACCCATAGGTATATGTATGTCCCCTCCCTCCTGAAATTCCCTCTTATTGCCCCAAAGAAAGGCAAGGTCAAAGAATGTTCAAACTATGACACAACTGCACTTATACATTAGCAAAGTAATGCTCAAAATTCTCTAAGCCAGGCTTCAACAGTACCTGAACCATGAACTTCCAGATGTTCAAGCTGGATTTAGAAAAGGCAGAGGAACCAGAGATCAAATTGTCAGCATCCATTGGATCATCAAAAAAGTAAGAGAGTTCCAGAAAACATCTACTTATGCTTTATTGACTGTGTGGATCACAACAAACTGGAAAATTCTAAGAGAGATGGGAATACCAGACCACCTGACCTGCCTCTTGAGAAATCTGTATGCACGTCAGTAAGCAACAGTTAGAACTGGACATGGAACAACAGACTGGTTCCAAATTGGGAAAGGAGTGCGTCAAGGCTGTATATTGTCACCCTGCTTATTTAACTTATATGCAGAGTACATCATGAGAAATGCTGGACTGGATGAAGCACAAGCTGGAATCAAGATTGCTGGGAGAAATATCAATAACCTCAGATATGCAGATGACACCACCCTTATGGCAGAAAGTGAAGAAGAACTAAAGAGCCTCTTGATGAAAGTGAAAGAGGAGAGTGAAAAAGTTGGCTTAAAGCTCAACATTCAGAAAACTAAGATCACGGCATCTGGTTCCACACTTCACGGCAAATAGATGGGGAAACAGTGGAAGACTTTATTTTGGGGGGCTCCAAAATCCCTGCAGATGGTGACTGCAGCCATGAAATTAAAAGATGCTTCCTCCTTGAAAGGAAAATTATGACCAACCTAGACAGCATATTAAAAATCAGAGACATTACTTTGCCAACAAAGGTCCATCTAGTCAAAGCTATCGTTTTTCCAGTGGTCCTGTATGGATGTGAGAGTTGGACTAAAAAAACTGAGCGCTGAAGAATTGATGCTTTTGAACTATGGTATTGGAAAAGACTCTTGAGAGTCCCTTGGACTGCAAGGAAATCCAACCAGTCCATCCTAAAGGAAATCAGTCCTGAACATTCATTGGAAGGATTGATGCTGAAGCTGAAACTCCAATAACTGTGGCCACCTGATTGGAAGAAGTGACTCATTGGAAAAGACCTTGATGCTGGGAAAGACTGAAGGTAGGAAGAGAAGGGGACGACAGAAGATGAAATGGTTGGATGGCATCACCGACTCAATGGACATGAGTTTGAGTAAACTCCGGGAGTTGGTGATGGACAGGGAGGCCTTGTGTGCTGCAGTCCATGGGGTCGCAAAGAGTGGGACATGACTGAGTGACTGAACTGAACTGAACCGGGGAACTAAGATCCCAGAAGCCTCAGGGTGTGGTCAAAAAAAAAAAAATTGGGAAACGAACTGAACTGGGGAACTAAGATCCCAGAAGCCTCAGGGTGTGGTCAAAAAAAAAAAAAAAACATGAAACGGGAAACGAACCCCAGATGGCAGAGCTAGTAAGTCTAGCATGTGGTAGAGAGAGGAAATAAAGGGCCTTCCTCTTTTGACTCCAGAAACCACTGTAGTCGGAGGAAGGAGAATTCGCTGACTCTAACTGTCCCTGGGCGGAGGACCTTCTTTGCCTGGATAAATTCCCATCTTCTGGAGCAGTCATTGGCCCACATTGGGTGCTCAGTTTATGGTGCAGCAGGAAGGAAGGAGTCGAGGGAAGGAGGGAGGAACAATGGTAGATACCCTGTCAAGACTGCACTCTTGACCTGAAACTACAAAGTAATGCCAAACAGCTCTCGTATCATTTAAAAATATTTTTTTACCAAATATTTTATATACTCAATGGCCCTGTGTACAATTTAAATCACCATCACTTTATTCGGTTCAGTTCAGTCGCTCAGTAGTTCGACTCTGCAACCCCATGAATCGCAGCACGCCAGGCCTCCCTGTCCATCACCAACTCCCAGAGTTCACCCAAACTCATGTCCATCCAGTCGGTGATGCCTTCCAGCCATCTCATCCTTTGTCGTCCCCTTCTCCTCCTGCCCTCAATCCCTCCCAGCATCAGGGTCTTTTTCCAATAAGTCAACTCTTCGCATGAGGTGGCCAAAGTACTGGAATTTCAGCATCAGCATCAGTCCTTCCAATGAACACCCAGGACTGATCTTTAGGATGGACTGGTTGGATCTCCTTGCAGTCCAAGGGACTCTCAAGAGTCTTCTCCAACACCACAGTTCAAAAGCATCAATTCTTCGGCACTCAGCTTTCTTCACAGTCCAACTCTCACATTCATACATGACCACTGGAAAAACGATAGCCTTGACTAGACGGACCTTTGTTGGCAAAGTAATATCTCTGCTTTTCAATATGCTATCTAGGTTGGTCATCGTCTTTTAATTTCATGGTTGCAGTCACCATCTGCAGGGATTTTGGAGCCCCCCAAAATAAAGTCTGACACTGTTTCTACTCTTTCCCCATCTATTTCCCATGAAGTGATGGGACCAGATGACATGATCTTAGTTTTCTGAATGTTGAGCTTTAAGCCAACTTTTTTTCTCTCCTCTTTCACTTTCATCAAAGGCTTTTTAGCTCCTCTTCACTTTCTGCCATAAGAGTGGTGTCATCTGCATATCTGAGGTTATCAATATTTCTCCTGGCAATCTTGATTCCAGCTTGTGCTTCATCCAGTCCAGCATTTCTCATGATGTACTCTGCATATAAGTTAAATAAGCAAGTGACAATATACAGCATTGTTGTCTCCTTTTCACTTTATTAGGCCCTGCTTAATAACTGAATAACTGTTATGCAGTCTCTGCTTTTCTCTAACTAGCTGTGTCACCTTGGGCAAGTCACATAACCTCAGTGAGTCAGTTTCTAAGACAATATGGGTGATCTCAGGCTAGTCACCTCCTCTCTAAGCCTCGGTTTGTTTGTTTATTTATTTATTTTTGATGTGGACCATTTTTAAAGAGGATTTCCCTGGTGGCCTAGTGGTAAAGAATCTGCCTGCAATGCAGACGACTCAGGTTTGACCCCTTGGTTGGAAAGATCTCCTAGAGTAGGAAATGGTAACCCATTCCAATGTTCTTGCTTAGGAAATCCCATGGACAGAGAAGCCTGGTGGGCTACAGTCCATGGGGTCACAAGACTATATACTCTATACAGTATACTCTGTATACTCTAAACCACCATTTTAAAAGTCTTTATTGAAATTGTTTCAATACTGCCTTTGTTTTATGTTTTGGTTATTTGGCCATGATGCATGTGGGATCTTAACTCCCCCAACCAGGTATTGAACTCAAACCCTCTGCACTAGAAGGTGAGGTCCTAACCACAGGACTGCTAGGGAAGTCCCTAAGACTCAGTTTGTTTTACCAGTAAATAAGAGGGTTAACCAGTCAGCAGAAGAGCTGATTAGACACGTCACCAAGAGAGATACCAAATCCCCAACAGGCATATGGAAACAGAGTCAACATCATCACCCAGCAACAAGTGAAAACTGAAGCACAAGCATGATACTACTACATACCTTCTGGAATCACTGGACCCAAAAAGGTGATTGGTCGATCCTAAGTGATGGAAGGATGTGAAACACCTGGAAGTCTTATTCATTGCAGGTGGGCATGTGAATTGTGATAACCACTGGAAAACTGATTGGCAGTATTTACTAAAGCTAGACCTCACACCTGGCTGTATCCCCAAAGAAAATATCAAGATGTATTTACCAAAAGGTATGAAAAAAAGGAAGAAGTGTTAGTCAGTTATGTCCAGTTGTGTCCATTAGTCTTTGTGACCCCATGGACTGCAGCCCACCAGGCTCCTCTGTCCATGGGATTTCCCAGGCAAGAATACTGGAGTGGATTGCCATTTCCTTCTCCAGGGAATCTTACCTACCCAGGGGTTGAACCCAGGTCTCCCACACTGCAGGCAGATTCTTTACCAATTGAGCCACCAGGGAAGCCTCAAAAGGTGTGTATAAGTCTGCTTAATCAAAATGGCCAAAAAAACATTTGATTACCTATCACCAGTAGAATGGCTAGGGACTTCACTGATGGTCCAGTGGTTAAGACTCCACATTCCCAATGCAGGGGACATGTGTTCAATACTTGATCTCGTATCTAAGATCCCATATGCCACACAGCGAGACCCAAAAAACAAAAAGTAGAAAGGATGAATTGTAGAAAGTGTGTATCATAAAATGCCAACAGAAATAGGAATAAATAATTTACAGCTGTACACAACATGGATGGAACTCACAAATAATATTGAGCAGCAAAGAAAAAAGATAAAAAATACTGAACAAAGTCAGATACAAAATAATTCATTACATATATTTAAAAGGAAAAAATAGGTACAACTAATCCATGCTATTAGAAGTAGGATGGTGGTCACCTCTGGGGAGGGGTATGAGAAGGTGACCCAAGGGGGCTCCGGGGTGTTCACAGTGTTCTAGTCTCGATCCAGGTACTAATGACAAAGGTGCTCTGTTTCAGAAGATGCACCCAGCTACACACACCATAGTTGCTTTTCCAAATGCATTACACATTACAAACCAACAGCGAGAGGAATCCCAGCGAATAACTACCTTCAGAAGCTGTATTTTTTTATGTGGACTGAAATGCTGGACTGGATGAAGCACAAGCTGGAATCAAGATTTCTGGGAGAAAATTAAATAACCTCAGATATGCAGATGACACCATCCCTTAGGGCAAAAAGAGGAACTAAAGAGCCTCTTGATGAAAGTGAAAGAGGAGAGTGAAAAAGTTGACTTAAAGCTCAACATTCAGAAAACTAAGATCACGCATCTGGTCCCATCATTTCATGGCAAATAGATGGGGAAACAGTGGCTGACTTTATTTCTGGGTGCTCCAAAATCACTGCAGATGGTGACTGTAGCCATGAAAATAAAAGACGCTTACTCCTTGGAAGGAAAGTTGTTACCAACCTAGACAGCATATTAAAAATCAGAGACATTACTTTGTCAACAAAGGTCCATCTAGTCAAGGCTATGGTTTTTCCAGTGGTCATGTATGGATGTGAGAGTTGGACTGTAAAGAAAAATGAGTGCCAAAGAATTGATGCTTTTGACTGTGGTGTTGGAGAAGACTCTTGCGAGTCCCTTGGACTACAAGGAGATCCAGCCAGTCCATCCTAAAGGAAATCAGTCCTGGATGTTCCTTGGAAGGACTGATGTTGAAGCTGAAACTCCAATATTTTGGCTACCTGGTGCAAAGATCTGATTCATTGGAAAAGACCTTGACGCTGGGAAAGATTGAAAGCAGGAGGAGAAGGGGACGATAGAGGATGAGATGGTTAGATGGCATCACTGACTCAATGGACATGAGTTTGGGTGAACTCCAGGAGCTGGTGATGGAGAGGGAGGCCTGGTGTGCTGTGGTTCATGGGGTTGAAAACAGTCAGACAGGATTGAACGACTGAAGCGAACTGGCTACATGGTTTCACATGGGAACCTAAAATGGCATAGTTGATTTATAATGTTGTGTTAGACTCGGGTACAGCAAAGTGATTCAGCTATATCAAGAGATATATGCTTTTTCATATTCTTTTCCATAATGGTTTATTATAAGATTTTGAATATGGTTCTTTGTGCTATATAATAGGATCTTGTTTATGTTTTTTATATATAGTAGTTTGTATATGCTAATCTCAAGCTCCTAATTTATCCCTCCCACTTTAGCAACCAAATTTGTTTTCTATGTCTATGGGTCTGTTCCTGATTTGTAAATAAGATCATTTTTAAATATTCATTTTTAACATCTGAAATTTATGACCGGTGGATGGCCCAAGTCTGCAAAGTTGCCTCCAGACTCTTTATGGGTTATTCAGAACTTGTGAAGCAGGTTAGGAAGCTAATATCCTAGAAATCTGGTATTAGTTTAATTTGCAGCCACTAATTAATATTCTATAAAGATGCTTTGCTATCACTATGAAAATGGCCTTAAAGGTGTGTTTGTGTATACTGCCTACAAGTGGAGCCACTATGTATTTACCTAGCAAGAATCTGAAAAGGATGGCTTAAGAAAAAAAAGTCACGTTAGGGTAGAAATACTCTATTGGTGAATGCCAGATGGTGACGGGTGAGGATGGGAAGATATATAGCCTCTGATAGTTATAGAATTATTTAAAAGCTTTGCTAATAAACAACAACAAGAAAAAAAAAAAACAACAAGAAATAATTGCAAGAAATTATTACAAACAAAATTTATTAGACAAACACATCAATAGATTGAGTTTAAGGATTTGGTTGGGAACTCACTGAGCCTTTTAAAGCAGCAGATGTCCAAAGTCACACACTTCGAGCATTACTCTCTTAAAATGTGTAGAAATAAGAAAGGTCAGGAAATACATCACTCCATGCTGGTCCACAAACAGACAAGCCTCCTCCCTCCCTCCCCAGTCTCTCTCTTCAGCTGTAGTTTTCTGGTACCTGAGATGAAAGGAATGTTTCCCAGGTCTTACAGAAATTCGGTTTCTTTGTTACAGATCTTGCTTCTGTGCCTGACTGCTCCTGATACATGGAATGTTGCTTTTGAGAAACCCATGAATAGTTACTGAGGGAGTGTTTATCAACAAGTAAAGTGAATAAAACAATGTTATCTATTACAGTAACTGCATTTTTAATCTCATCTGGCACCACTTGTCTTTCAGAAAGTTTAATGCATTGTTTGGGGACACATTTCTTCTTTAGCATAGGAGGGAAAGAGTCTAATTAATAAACTATAATTAAATAATACATACACTCAAATCTGATGAGAGTCACATGAATGTGAAAGCTTCAATTTAATTTGGAAGAAGGAGGGTATATTTTCTCATTCTTGATAATAACAGAAACAGATATTTCAAGGTTGTAATCTCATGTGTTCATAAAACCAAACAATGTGTTTTATGAGAAGCCATTGATCTTTAAATTTATTAATGACATAGGCTACCAAGAAATAGCAAGGAATATGGTATCCATATAGACATTGCCCAGCCTCAAGCCGTCCAATAAAGATGAGTGTGAAAGACACATGACCTAGTTGGGGAGGTCTGGTTTTCGGAAATATAGGCTACAATTTATATTACATAAAAAACTGAAGAGCATTCCAGATAAAGCCAGCAAGAGAATTTTACAGGACTAATCTTAAGAGATAATAAAAGCAGCAGTTAGAATGCATGTCCCTATATTAAGCTCCTGCAGTTGAGTCCATCACATATATGCCTTTTGCTTCCATGATGAGGTAAGGTGAGGTGAAGTCGCTCAGTCGTGTCCGACTCTTTGCGACCCCGTGGACTGTAACCTACTAGGCTTCTCCGTCCATGGGATTCTCCAGGCAAAAATACTGGAGTGGATTGCCATTTCCTTCTCCAGGGGATCTTCCCAACCCAGGGATCGAACCCGGGTCTCCTGTATTGGAGGCAGACGCTTTAACCTCCATGATATGCCCGATAATTATTTCTTTTACTGCTCTTAACAACCTTTCGCTTGCTCGCCATGCCACCACGGACAGTCTGTGTGGAACAGAATATCTTTCAAGTCAGAATCTTAGATGAAGTTCTAAAGATGTTGAGTCTGTGCTTTAAAAACTAGTCCAGTTCATAACTGCGGTGTATGCTGGAGGAGAGAGCTCTCCTTGATCACTATTGAGAGCTTCAGACTTGCTGGGACAGACGTATTGGCCAAGAGTGAAGTTTTACGATATCAAACACTGCAAATCATAATGGGCAGTCTCAGGTATAGACCTCAAGATTTCAGTTGTGCCACTGGTCCCTTTGTTATTTTTATGCCTTGGGGGCCAGAGTCATGGTTTGTCAAAGCTGTTCTCAAAACTTGCAGTAGCGGGGAACTGCGCTCTACCTTAGCAGGCAAGTCTAGCTGTAAAGCAGCTGAATTTCCCAGCACGAACTTCTGGTCTTCTCCGAAAAGTTAGGAACCCATTTTCTCAGGAATAGCCTGTGGAGCGACAGTCTGGAATAAGAGTTGCTCTCAGGTCCTAATCTTCAATGAAAGATCTAAAAACGTAGAGCGTTACGCATTTAAAAAATGGTCCATCTCAAGGCGGCAGTGCGCTCTCACAGCCCAGTTCTCGCCAACTTTCGCAGTGTTTGGAAGGAATCGCTGGATTTGGGCCAGTAACCGAGTATGAAATGGGAAACAATCGGCTCTGAAAAGGGAAACAAAAACAACTGGGCTCTGAGGGAGCCAAAATCTTTGCAGATTCCATCCTCCTGAGCCGCTGGAGGGCGGGTCTTGGCTCTCTCCGGACTCCAAGCCCGGCGCTGGGCTAGTCGCGCGCCTCTGAACACCCAGACCCTCAGAAAGAGCCCTTGACCTGAATGAAGCCTGACCCACCGGGAAGAGCAGGTCCAGAAACGGGGAGATTTAAGGACGGCTTCCGTCTCCGGATACTCTGAAACGTGGCTGGTCCTTGATGCCCCTTAGTGGACCGTGTGGATTCCGGGGTTCCGCGCGGCGGGAAGGCACGCACCTGGGAGTCGGCAGGCGGCCTCTCCCTGCCCTCTGGCGGCGCCTCCAGGCAGCCGGCAGGGAAGGGGCGCACAGACACCCGCGCACCAGGAGGGGGCGGTCCCTATGCATCGGCGCCCCTCGGTAGGGTGGGGACCACAAGTCCACGCCAATCACTCGTGAGTCCAGACGAAGAGGGGCCCAAGGGGCTCGGGGGTTCAGAGATGCGGGGCGTAGAAAGGGGTCAGGTAGGAGGGCCCGAGGAAGGGCGCGAAGGAGCCCCCGGCGGCCGTCAGCGGGAAGGAGGCGGCGGCCGGGAAGAGGACGTTGGCCGCCGAGTAGGAGGGGAAAGTCTGGAAAGGATGCGCTCCCGGGCCCGGCGGACCTGGGCTGCCACCCGCGCCGCCGCTCGCCGCCGCAGTCCCGGGCTGGGACGTGCCACCTCCTGTCTCTT
>SJXQ01008059.1:681464-694156 GCA_006408695.1 Aepyceros melampus | reverse complement strand
GCGCGGGGTAGGGGGCGGGTAGGAGACTGCCAGACTTCAAGCCTCTGTCCCTGCGCTGCGCCCCTAACTTTGGCGTCCCTCCCAGGCCTCACCCAGCTCTGGTCCTGCTGCCTCTTGTCTTTCATTATAGACACAAACTTTCCTGGACTCCTCATGAGGGTCCACCAGAGAGGAGTTAAGTCAAAAAGGGTTTGGAGAGAAAGGACAAAAGAGTCTCCCATCACCCCAAGCCACCCTGACCCCAGTCCAGTCAACGATTGGGTCTAGGGAGACTGAGCGGGTAGGCAGTGGATTCTTTGCTGTTGTCTCTGGAAGGCTGGAAGAGACCCCTCTGTGCTCCACCGGACCTCACTGCCTGCTAAGACTTCAGACACATGATTCATCAGTCTCAGCTCCCTCACCCAGAAAATGGAGGGATGATGCTGTCGACCTCCTTAATGATGCTGTCTACCTCGCAGGTATTGAAGTTTTCCCTAACTTGTATCCCAGTCTCTAGCCCAGGTCCTGGCACATGGCGGGAGTATTAAATGCCCAATAAGTGAATAAGCCTGGCTAAACTGGATGCTGGGTAAGAGTTTCCACTGCCGGTCAAGCAGAGCTGAGGTGGTTACTCGCTTGGCAGGTGAGCAGGGATAGGCTTCGGTGGCAAATCTCTGACCTGGGATGCTGCGGGGGGCGGGGGGGTGTCCCCCTATGTGCCTCTTCCTGCAGCTTCCCTGGTGGCTCAGATCGTAGAGAATCTGCCCACATTGGGGGAGAATAAGGTTCGATCCCTGGGTCGGGAAGATCCCCTGGGGAAGGGCATGGCAACCCACTCCAGTATTCTTGCCTGGAAATCCCTGGACAGAGGAGCCTGGCGGGCTACAGACATGGGGTCACAGAGTCGGACGCGGCCGAGCGCCTAACAGCTCCTCTGCGGTTTTCAGTCCTCTTCCTGTGTGCCTTCTCCCCTTTGGGGCAGACGCCGCCAAGGTCTACTCACCCGATCCCGGGCCGTCCCTCCCACCTCCCATCGCAGCATCTAAGCTGGGGCTTTCCGGGCCCCAGGCCGCCTCGCTTTCTTACCAGGAGCCTCTCGCTGCGGAACCGGGTCCCGGCTGGCGTCCTTCCTTGCTTCGGCCTCTGCCAAACTTTTATTGGCTTCCCGGGGAGCCGGACGCACGGCTGGAAGCGCAGCGCGGGTGAATTTCTGCGGGTCCAAGATATCCAGAACCGAGAAGGAGATCTTGTGGTGGGAGGGAGCCGCCTTGGCCCCGCCGTCCTGCCATGCCAGCATGCCCCAGAGGCCGGCGGCGCGGGGTCCGAGGTGGGTAGTGCTCGGGCTTGCTTTAGGCTGTGGCTCGGCAGCAGCTCTCAGCTGGTAGGAGGGTCGAGGCGGTCAAGAGAAGCTGGGGAGGGGGGCGCGGAGGCGGGGCGGGGAGAGAGCGGCCCGAGGTTGCGCGCGGATTGGCACTTGGGCTACCCCAGGCCCCCGCCACGTACAGGGCGCGCTAGCAGGAGCCCCTAAGACTACCCCGAGCCTCGCCGGGACCTCCAGCCTCGGTGCGCCTAGATGCGTCCCGTGCGCGCGCCCGTCTGGACAGCGCCGCGGGCTCAGAGCGCTTCCGCCCAACCTGCTGGGACTGCCGGTGAGCGAGGGAGGGAAGTTAGGAAGCTTTCGTCCGGAAGATCCTCCCAATACACCCACCCCGGCTCGGGCTTGGATTTGCACCCTTGCTCCAGGGCACACGCCTTTGAGTTGGGACGCAGTTGAGTCCAGCACTGATTACACGAAGGAAACGCTCAGCACATCGCCTGCCTCGCCAGTGCATCACAGTAATGGCCTCGGACCTGACCACCTCGGATTTAAAAGCCTTATGTTCTCACAGTTTAGTTTACAAAGCCCTTCCACGTGCAAGATCTCGTTTGATCTTCCAAGCAGCCCTGTGCGGTGGGCGTGGCCTGCCAAGGCTATTTATCCCGGTTTTAAGATGAGAAAAGGTGAGAATGAGGTTCAAAGGTGAGAAGTGATGTTGCCCAGGGCCACTGTTAGTTGGTGACAGAGTCTGGATTTGAACCCGGGTCTCCTTTCCTGAACCACTATTCTTTGCAGTAAGTTCTGTTATTTCTCTGGGAACGTCCAGGTTGTGGACTGGACAAAACCCAGGTTGTGACAGAGGCTTTCCCTTCCACTCTGGAGCCTAGCCAGGTCAGGGAGCAGCGGGGGTTTCGGAGAGATGTCTGAGCCCCAGCCAAGATGCTCTGATGAGGACAGGTGAGCTAGGTGCGGGCGGCTGCCCTGTCCTGTGGAGACTCCAAGCATGACCCCTGATACCCTTCAGGCATTCTTCACAGTCACAGGTTTTATCATTTGCACAGTTAAATTGCGTCTCTGGGAAGCAGGTTGCATTTTTGACCCCCCATCCTCCCAATAGTCCCAAGAAGAAAAAGGTTAAAAGATGTTTTGCCTGGTTTGGACATATGGTCAGAAAACAGATAAAAGGCTTGCATCTAACCCACCAAGTCCCGTGGGGATGGGGCAAGCCCTTGGGGAAGCTTCCACCAGCCACGCCTTTCTTAAATTCCCCTTCTTTTGTTGCTTGGGGAACAGTCTGAGCGCTAAGTATTTATCTCAGCGGCAATTTCTGAGGCTTCTCGGACCCCTCAGCCCAGAGCTACCTCTAAGGTTCCTGTCCCTTTCTTCCCGGCCCCATGCGGTTTTCAAACAATGACTTGGCAATTAAGATTGTCTGAGCAGGTAGGAGTAGGAAGAGGAGGAGAAACCTTCCACTAAGTGCAGTGGGGGGGGGGGGGGGGGGGGGTGCTGCTAATTCCATCTGTTTTTGAAGAGGAGATCTTACAGGCCAGCTTCTTGGAGCTTTTCTCATTCAAAGCTCACGCCCCTCCCAGAGGTGGTCTCTGTATTCCCTGGGGACTTTAAAGCCCTGCCGAAATTCGAGCCAGCTCCAGTCCTAAAGCTGAGATGAATTGTGCTTTCAAAGGAAATCAGGGAAGGAAGTGCCCTGGCCAAGCCCAGCGGACCACCTCCCATCAGAGGGAATGCACGCCTAGGGAAAACCAAGGAAAGATGGCCAGGGCTCTAAACCGTGGCACCCAGGAACCTGGATTGCCAGTCACAGAGCCTTCCAGGTCTCCGATAGGGTAGTTTGGTTTTTGTTTTGACAACTCTTTCTCACCCAATTCTCACCTGATTAAAAAAAAAAATCTTTGTTAAACAACAAGGTCCTACTGTATAGCAGAGGGAACTATATCCAATACCCTGTGATAAACCATAATAGAAAAAGAATATGAAAAAGAATGTAGGTACATGTATAAGTGAATCACTTGGCTTTACAGCTGAAATTAACACATTGTAAATCAGAGGGGTGTATGTGTGTTAGTCACTTAGTCTTGTCCGACTCTTTGCAACCCCGTGGACTGTAGCTCACCAGGCTCCTCTGTCCATGGAATTCCCCAGGCAAGAATAATGGAGTGGGTAACCATTCCCTTCTCTAGGGGATCTTCCTGACCCAAGGATTGAACCCAGGTCTTCTGCACTGCAGGCAGATTCTTTACCGTCTGAGCCATCAGGGAAGACCCAAATCAAGTATACTTCAATCCATTTCAATATTGAAATCAAGTATACGTCTATAAAACAAAATTTTTGAAAAATCTTATCTTTCTCTTTCCCCACTGATCCCACTCCCCTTTTACATTTTCCCACTCACATTTATGTTTTTTCATATTTAGGTTCTCCATGGTAGCTAGAAATAGGTCTTTTTAAGGGGCCTCCAGAATGGACATTTCTGGCTCCGCGTGGTCCCTGTCCTTATCTGTTCTCCTCTGAGAAATATTGAGGTCACTTTCAGGGGAACGTGGGCTGGCATTCCAGAGGGCATCCCATGTTCCCAACCAGACGGACTGGAAGGTGCAGAAGCCAGAGCAGGCCAAACCCAGTCATCTTCTTTTCACTTTATCAACTATCTCCAAAAATTTTTGTTCAAATAATTTGTATCATATTTCCTTTGAGGTCCACAGGTGTTGTATATAGAAAAGGATAAGAAAAAGGAGAAGCAACAAATGGGAATGTCAAGAACACAACAAATTGGAATGTCAAGGGCATGTGGTTTAAGACTGTGAATCTTTAAGAACTCTCAGTAGTTTTCTGGTTATCTTTTTTCCCTTGTCCTTTATTTTTCCTATATTTCTGACCTGTGTGTTCAGTGCTGTACGAAGTTATGTGAACTCTTGCATTCAGGACTTGGCTTCTGGAGACAGGTGCCACAAGAAACACCACGATGTGGGATTTCCCTGATGGTCCAGCGGTTAAGACTCTGCGTTCCCAATGCAGGGGAGCCACGTTTGACCCCTGGTCGGGGGAACTAGATCCCACATGACACAGTTGAGAGTTCACATACCACAGCTAAAAAATCCTGCATGCCACAAGGAAGACTGACTATCCTCCGTGCCACGGCTAAGACCCGGCACAGCTAAATAAATTGAGAATAAATTAAAAAAAAAAAAAAGAAACACCATGGTGTCTTCCATCAACATTGCAGGAACAGAAAATGCTCCTTCTTACTCACCCAACTTAAAAAGAGACACCTCACCCAGAGAACAGACTAAATTCTTCAATCTGGTGAGGGGTAGGAGTGTCTGGGGGAATTGTTTTTCTGGCCACCTCCTTTGTAAATGACCAGAAAGGCAGTGAGGCTTCCTAGAGGGACAATCTGGAGATGTGTTGACTTGCTCACGTCGTCACACGTATATTTATATGCAAGACGTTCCTATGTAGTAAGTACATCGGTCTCCAGCAAGCCACCTTCTCCCTGTGCTCTGAGTTGATTTGTGTTTTCAGCGTGGCCATTAAAATTCTGCCTGAGTGCTGTCTTTAAATTGCTTTGATGCTAGGTGGGTTCCATCCCTGACCTGTCCTGATGGCAGTGATGGCTGTAACAAGCTCAGGATCAATATTCATAGCGGGTGTCCTGGGCTGATAACACTCGCCAAGACAATGTTCACTATCAGCGCAGACAGCTGAGATATTGCACCATTAGGGATGTTGTGTTAAATAACCTGATCCATTTCTGGGGCTATTTAATGAATTTCACAGTTTAGATAGTATCTTTAAGGAGAAGGCAAAGGCTATTCCAGAGGCACTGATGCAAATCAATGATGCCAAGCTTCTCGAGCGATTCCACAAACAAAGTGGCCTATACCTCCAGCACAGCCTTGAGAAGCTGCCGTCTGAGCCGTGAACAGTGTTAACAATGGAAAGAATCTGCAGTATGTGCAAAGGGAGAGCAATCTTAGGAGCTGTGTCAAAGCACCTGAGATAAAATCTGATGTTCCTGAAATAAAATACACCTTAAATTCTCTAGGTAAAACCCTGCAGTTTGGGCCAGCCCACAGGGTAAGACATAATGCCAAAGAGACAGCTTCATAAGGCACAACGTGGTAACAAAGGGGGAGAAGTGAACCGCTGACGTCTTCAACTCAAATCGTGTTGCAAAATCGGAGGGGGAGGTGCTGGATTTTAAAAAGAAACTAACCCATAGCAGCAGAATCAGTTGTTACTTGTTTACTTGACTTCACAGCCCTTGGTGGTGGAGAGTTCATTTACAATTAAAGGCTAGCATTTCCCATTTCCCACCAGGGCTTTGAACTCTGACAGCCAAGCAGAGCAAGTGTTCCTTAAAAAAAAAAAAGCTTTGATTTATGAAAGCTCTCAAAGAGTAGCCACCCATCCCCAGACTGCAACCAAAATAAAAATGTTTACTCAGTATCTTTTGCTTTAAGAAATCACTGTTTCTTTTTGGAAATCAACAGGTTTAAAAAACAATCAACTCCTTTATTTCAGAAATGTGGAGGAAGCATCAAAGAAGGTGAGAAGGCAGTGGGAGGAGGGTAT
Organism: Aepyceros melampus; assembly: GCA_006408695.1. Lineage (NCBI taxonomy): Eukaryota > Metazoa > Chordata > Mammalia > Artiodactyla > Bovidae > Aepyceros > Aepyceros melampus. The sequence continues at coordinate 688,266 of SJXQ01008059.1, read as the reverse complement.
TGTCCTGGTAACGACAGTAAGCATTCACAATAATAGCTCTTCTTTCTTGGGCACTTCTCTGGACCAGGCACTGGGCTAAGCTTTTTGCTTATTTTGGGTTATTCCATTTAACCCTCACCACGACCCCACGAAGCAGGCACTATTATACCCCCAGTTTACAGTAGAGAAAACCAAGCTTAGAGAGCTTCAGAGTGACTTTTCCTGTGACCCCAGAGCTAAGAAGTAGGGAAGCTGAGATTTGAACCAGGGTAGTTGTTAGATTTTTAAAGCCTGGTTCTTCTCTTACAGGAAGCCACATCCCTGCCTCAGGGTGAAATCCAATTGCAGACATTTATCAAGTGGCTTTCCCTCAAGGTGACACACATCTGAGATATAGAAGAGGACCTCTGAGAAGTAACTGAGCTCAAACACTGCCTAGGGGGATACGGTGGTACAGGTTTGGGATCCAGTCTTGGAAGCTCTTTCAGGCCCTGTTTTCTAATGTTTTAAGATATTCCCAGGAGAAGCCCAAGAGTAGGGAACTACCAGGCCAGCCAAATTGCTCTGGACATCTGGAAAAGTGGAGAGACATGTCATTGGGAGAAAAAGAATTGGGGGGAAAATGCCAAGTGATAAGCTGAGAACATATGAGGAAAGAATTGGGGGAGAACAGGGCCAGAGGAGCAGGGATACAGCGCAGGAGGCGCTTTCTGGGCTCTTTTGATGGTGAGCATCACGTGTTATCATCCTACCGGATGCAAGAGAGGCACGTGCAGGGTACAGACGGGGGAGCAAGGTAGGGTTTGGCAGGTATACGAAGCCCCTGCTTCCTGCTTGAATGGAGACACGTGTGATCATTCTTGGTGGTCTCCTGCAAGGCAGGGGACAAAGTCCTCTGTTACCCACACCTGTACCCAAATTTCATACCTTCAGTCTTTTTCTAAAATTGAAATATAGCTGATTTACAATGTTGTGTTAGTGTCTGGTGGACACCAAAGTGATTCATATATATGTGTATACATATACTGTTTTCATATTATTTTCCATTGTGATGTATTATAGGATATTGAATATAATCCCCTGTGCTGTACAGTAGGCCTTGTTGTTTATTTTTTGAATGGTATTAATAGTTTGTATGTCAGTTCAGTTCAGTTCAGTCACTCAGTCGCGTCCGACTCTTTGCGACCCCACGGACTGCAGCACATCGAGCCTCCCTGTCCATCACCAACTCCTGGAGTTTACTCAAACTCATGTCCATTGAGTTGGTGATGCCATCCAACCATCTCACTCTCTGTCGTCCCCTTCTCCTGCCTTCAATCTTTCCCAGCATCAGGGTCTTTTCAAATAAGTCAGTTCTACACATCAGGTGGCTAAAGTATTGGAGTTTCAGCCTCAGCATCAGTCCTTCCAATGAATATTCAGGACTGATTTGCTTTAGGATGGACTGGTTGGATCTCCTTGCAGTCCAAGGGACTCTCAAGAGTCTTCTCCAACACCACAGTTCAAAAGCATCAATTCTTCGGCACTCAGCTTTCTTTATAGTCCAACTCTCACATCCATACATGACTACTGGAAAAACCATAGCCCTGACTAGACAGACCTTTGTTGGCAAAGTAATGTCTCTGCTTTTCAATATGCTGTCTATGTTAGTCATAGCTTTTCTTCCAAGGAGCAAGAGAGGGGCGCAGAGTCAGGGAATGGAGAGTCAGGGACCCCAGAATGCCTCCATTCATGCCTTGGAACCAGACACACCTGAAGCCATCAGTGACTAGATCATTTACACGAGCCAATAGATTCTTCAACTTAAGCCATTTGAAATCGGGTTTCTGTCATTGGCAACCAAAGAGTCCTAGTTAATACAAGCAAATCTGGAAGGATTATACACACATCTACTCACAATAGAGGATTAGAAGGATTCAAATTTCAGCTGAAATTCAGACATGATTTGTAAACTTGTTATTGGAAATGTAAGAGGCCCAGCTCTGTGGATGAAATATGCCTCCCTGGACACTGGGGGTTAATGTGCCACTTCACTAGCTTTGGCCCAAAACTATATAAACAAGAGTCTATTGGGTCAGGATTCTGGGGCAGCTTTTTTTTCCTGGTATAAAGGCCAAGGTCAGTTGTCACAGGCCCTTTCTCCTTTTCCTTCCCTGTTGCCTGAAATGCAGATGTGATGCCTGGGGCAACAGCAGGCACCTTGAGAGCAGGAGGAAGAAGCCATATGCTGAGGATGGTGGAGCAGAAAGATGGAAGTAGCCTATTTCCTGAGGATTCTGGGAGCTGCTGTACCTGCCCAGGACTGCCTTCCTCTTGGCTTCTTGATCTATAAGAAAAAAACAACTCAGTCTGGTTGAGCAACTGCAGGTGGGTATTTGTTATATGCAGTGAAAACAACTCTAACTTATACAGTGCCCAGACATGAGTTTGAGCAAACTCTGGGAGACAGTGAAGGACAGGGAAGCCTGGCCTGTTGCAGTCCATGGGGTCGCAGAGTCGGACACGACTGAGTGACTGAACGACAACAAAAATCACATCCAAAGAAAGGCCATGGACTGTTGGGTCAGGTCTCAGCCCTCTGCTTTGGACAGACGTGTCATCCTTCAGGTGAGGGACTTGGGTCCCTGTATTCATTTCCTATCATTGCTGTAACAAATTACCACAAATTTAGGGGCTTAGAAACCACAAATTTGTTCTCTTACAGTTCTAGAGGCAAGTTGTCCTAAAATCAAGGTGTTTTGGGGGAAGGAGGGGGTGGGGCGAATTAAGAGTGGTGCTGACATATATACATTATCATGTGTGAAACAGATAGCTAGTGGGGAGCTCAGCTTGCTGCCCTGTGATGAGCTAGAGAGCTGAAATGGTGCGGTGTGGGAGGAAGGAGGCGGGGGATATGTGTATACTTACAGTTGATTCACATTGATACACAGCAGAAACCAACATGATATTATGTTGGTTAAAAGTTAAAAGAACACATACTAAAAGTTAATTAAAAAGTTAAAACTTTTAAAAACTTTTTTGATTAAACTTTTAAAATTAAAAGCATTTAAAAAGCTAAATTAAAAGTTAAAACAGATATTTGGGAAGTAGGAGTAGGGCAAATATAAATAAAATATTTTAAAAAACGAGCCTATAGGGGAGCTCCTTTTCTTCACCTTTTCCAGCCGCCAGGGGCTGCCTGCATTTCTTGGCTCATGGCCCCTTCGTATTCGAGCCCAGCAATGCAGCATTCTCAAATCTCTCTCTCTCTCGCCTCCACCTCTGTGCTCATGTCTTCTCTGACTCTTCTCCTGCCTCCCTCTGTCCTTTACGAGGACTCTTGTGATTAGATTGAGCCCATGAGGATAATCTGTCATTTTAAGATCTTTGGCTTAATCACATCTAAAAAGTCCCCTTTGCCATGTAAGGAAACACATTCACAGGTCCTGGGCAGTAGGGCGTGGGCATCTTCAAGGAGCCATTATTCTGTCTCCATAATCTTAGACACAGAAAGCAATTTGCCCAAGGTCAGGCCCAGCCAGTGGGAGAGGAGCGATGTGTGGGCTCACCCCTACAGGCAGAAGTGCCCTTTTCCTGCCTCCTTATTTGTCATGAAGCTAAAGCCCAGTTATGCTTCAGGCTGCCCCACTGCTCAGAAACCACTGCTGCCCTCCACTGCCCGCAGAGTGCATCCTCTTGGCTGTGTCTGCCACTCACTGGTACTGGGCACATGTTTGATCAGCAGCCTTAAAAGTGTCCCTCTTGTTCTCTGCCCAGTCTTAACTCAAAGGTAAAAGATCATACTTGAGACCCTTTTGCACCTGTGGAGTGGGGCAGGGGTGGACTTCCAGATGGCACTAAAGACCCCACCTCCCAATGCAGGAGAGGTAAGAGATGTGGGTTCAATCCCTAGGTCAGGAAGATTCCCTGGAAGAGAGCATGGTAACCCTTTCCGGAATTCTTGGCTTGAAGAATCCCATGGACAGAGAAGCCTGGCTGGCTACGGTCCATAGGGTTGCCAAGAGTCAGACAGGACTGAAGTGACTTAGGAGACACATGCAGGCACGCATGCACCCGTGGGATCCGCTGAGCCAAGAGAGTTGAAGTTCAACCTGTGGATGATGCATGGCTCATGATGGTCCTGGTAGATTATCCAGATCATCCAGTTCCTGTACCTCAGAATCGGAAGGCAAAAACTACATTTCCCAGACGCCATTGCAGGTTGGACTAGGTTCCACCAAGCCAGACATGCTGCTACTGCTAAGTCATTTCAGTCGCATCCGACTCTGTGCGACCCCATGGACGGAAGCCCACCAGGCTCCCCCGTCCCTGGGATTCTCCAGGCAAGAACACTGGAGTGGGTTGCCATTTCCTTCTCTAAGGCATAAAAGTGAAAAGTGAAAGGGAAGTCGCTTAGGCGTGTCTGATTCTTAGCGACCCCATGGACTACAGCCTACCAGGCTCCACCATCCATGGGATTTTCCAGGCAAGAGTACTGGAGTGGGGTGCCATTGCCTTCTCCAAGCCAGACATGGTGGAAGTGAAATGGAGTCAACAGATGAAAAGAGAGAATCTGCTGAGGGAAAAGTGCATTGCTTTGGTTCTTTGGGAGCAGTACTGTCAGTCCCTGTCATCTTAAGAGCCAAGTGATTGGGCATTTCTCAGAGCTGCATAGCTCTCTGCTGTGCAGTGCTTGAGCTTGGTTCCCCAGTCCCCTTGGAAATCTGTAAGCTCCTTAACGCCCTGTGTGAATATTGTCTGCAACTAAGAACCATGAAAGTGAAAAGTAAAAGTGAAAGTCGCTCAGTCGTGTCCAACTCTCTGGGATCCCATGGACTGTATAGTGCATGGAATTCTCCAGGCAGAATACTGGAGTGGGTAGCCATTCCCTTCTCCAGAGGACCGTCCCAACCCAGGTCTCCTGCATTGCAGGCGGATTCTTTAACAGCTGAGCCACAAGGGAAGCCCAAGAATACTGGAGTGGGTAGCCTATCTCTTCTCCAGCAGATCTTCCCACCCCAGGAATCTAACCGGGGTCTCCTACATTGCAGGCAGATTCTTTACCAACTGAGCTATGAGGGAAGCCCAAGGTCTCATATTCATTTCTCCCTCAATCAGAATGCGAATACTTAAAGAGCAGGAAGGATATTTCTATTTCTCCTGTAAGGTCAGTTCAGTTCAGTTCAGTTATTCGCTCTGTCGTGTCCGACTCTTTGCGACCCCATGAATTGCAGCATGCCAGGCCTCCTTGTCCATCACCAACTCCCAGAGTTCACTCAAACTCATGTCCATCGAGTCTGTGATGCCATCCAGCCATCTCATCCTCTGTCGTCCCCTTCTCCTCCTGCTCCCAATCCCTCCCAGCATCAGGGTCTTTTTCAATGAGTCAGTTCTTCACATCAGGTGGCCAAAGTATTGGAGTTTCAGCTTCAGCATCAGTCCTTCCAATGAACACCCAGGACTGATCTCCTTTAGGATGGACTGGTTGGATCTCCTTGCAGTCCAAGGGACTCTCAAGAGTCTTCTCCAACACCACAGTTCAAAAGCATCAATTCTTTGGCACTCAGCTTTCTTCACAGTCCAACTCTCACATCCATACATGACCACTTGAAAAACCATAGCCTTGACTAGATGGACCTTTGTTGGCAAAGTAATGTCTCTGCTTTTGAATATGCTATCTAGGTTGGTCATAACTTTCCTTCCAAGGAGTAAGCGTCTTTTAATAAGGTCAGCGGACTGCAGTTTCCCCAGTAAACTTACCAACATGACATGCACGACTCACTGAACTGGATCCGCGTTCTAATATTCTGATGAATTCTTCATCCTCTCTGTAACTCCAGAGACTGAGACAAAGTGGCATGGGAATATGGTCTTTGAAACCTTAAAGCTAACTCAGGCCAAGAGAAGTCAAATTCTTTCAAGTTTCAGTTTAAACACTTGGTCAGAGGGATGGTCAAGGAAATTCTTTCCCCTTTCTGTCAACTTTTACTTACTACAAAAATGATGTAACATTAAATAGAATGTAAACATTCATCCAAAAATCTCACTGGGCAAACACGTTGCACTATTCCCATTTCCTTTTCAGCCTTATTCCTATGCATCCTTATTTTTGCAGGCAGGGGTCTGTATTCAGTGTTTGTTTTTTTTTTTAATTAATTTATTTACTAGTTTGGCTGTATTGGATCTTAGCTGCAGCATGTGAGATCTTCATTGTATCATGAAAGATCCTTCCACAGGGCACACAGAGGGGGTGCACGAACTCTCATCGTGGTAAACGGGATTAGTTGCTCCCCAGAATGTGAGAATCTTAGCTCCCCAACCAGAGACGGAACCTGTGTCCCACGCCTTGCAAGGCAGATTCTTTACCACTGGGCCGCCAGGGAAGTCCCTACTTTCAGTTTTGCATTCTGCTTTTTCATATAATGGTATAACGCAAGCATGTAGCCTTCTTTTTGATGGCACAGTATTTCTTTCAGCAGCCATCTTACTTCTTGAGCAATTCTAGTCCCTGTCTTCCAGCTTGTTTTGGCATCACAGCTCACACTGCAGGCATGCCTTTAGGCTCACTTCCTTACCACTGTTTCTCAGGGGCCCAGGATTATCCGGTCAAAGCACCCAAGTATCGCCGTTGCTTTTAGAACTGCGGTCCGGAGAGAGGGTGGGAATTCCAACGAGAGTCTTTTCCTGTTCTCATTTATTTTCGTTACTTTTATATAGGTGCCTCCTTGTAGTCCCAACTGGCCTTGCTCTAATTCTCTGGGTTGGGGAGGGGGTTGGCTATTTCCCAGGGGGGTTTGTTTTCCCGCTCTTCTTGATCTCTGTCCACGGACCTCCAGTCAAAAGG
>SJXQ01008059.1:633492-679658 GCA_006408695.1 Aepyceros melampus | reverse complement strand
CTCTGCATTCAGATGCTTATATCTTTCCTTTTCTCCTTTGCTTTTCGCCTCTCTTCTTTTCACAGCATTTGTAAGCCTTCCCAGATAGCCATTTTGCTTTTCTTCATTTCTTAGTCTCTTGGCCATGCCCAACTCTCTGGACACCATGCATGGACTGTAGCTGCCAGGCTCCTCTGTCCATGGAATTATCCAGGCAAGGATACAGGAGTGGGTTGCCATTCCCTTCTCCGGGGATCTTCCCGACCTGAGAATCAAGTCTGTGTCTCCTGCTTTGTAGGTGGATTTTTACTGTATGAGCCACCAGGGGAACCCAAAGAGTACAGATAAGTCCCTTCAAATAAGTAATAAGGCAGATAAAATTCACAGTCTCTCCACGCCAGCCTACACCTGTGAAGTTTCTCTGTGTGTTAAGCACTCCAAAAAAAAAAAAAAAAGTAGGAGAAAATACTGTCGAAATGACAGCATGTCAAAGTACTACTTACTATGGCGAGATAGATCTTGTAAGTTTTAGTACTGCTAAGTTGTGTTCTTGCCTGGAGAATCCCAGGGACAAGGAGCCTGGTGGGCTGCCGTTGCTGGGGTCGCACAGAGTCGAACACGACTGAAGCGACTTAGCAGCAGCAGCAGCAAGTTGCTAGCACTCAGTTATAAGTTAGATCACATTCTATGATCCAAACTTTAATATCAAAGAGTTCAAGCTGTTTGAATACTAAATATTATCATTTATTTATGACTCTGTTTTTTCCCTCATGGTGTTAGATATTAATGTAGTATATTCCACAAGTCTTGTAAATTAAAATATTTTAAAGTTAAGTTGCATTCTGGAGTGTATTATTAGCATTCAAGAGTTTGTAAAAACATCGAAATCATCAAAAAGAGTAGAGATGAAGACAAAGATCAAAATGTGTATTTTTCAGAGTTATGTTTACTCACTCTAGGATTAGTTTTATAAGGAAGCATCTTTTGTTCAATTTCTCTGGCAGTTTTCATGTCAAAGTAAGATAAAATTGTTATTTCCAGTTGGTTTCTACCTGCAACTGATTTCTTATTAATAGTTTAGGTTATGTTCAGCACTAGTTACAAAAATCTAAAAGTTTAAAATTTCCGTAATGGTAGACTAATACTTATTTTTTAAAATCAAAATTATGACTCACTTCAAAATTGGTGTTAGTAGATGATGCTAGGATTTAGAAATATAATAAGTTTTTGTGTTTTGTTTTGTTTGGATAACTTAATTCATCATTAAGGGGGAGAAAAATCTCTTTTTCTAACTTGATGGCAGTTTTGCTTTCTGTAATTATGCCTTTCTCAGACTTTTAGAGATACAAATAAATCAACTTGAATTTTCTTGATTGCTAACAGAACAAGTCTGGTGTTAATAATCTTTTAGGTCATGACATACAACTTTATATAAAGAAATAGTACACTGAAATTTCCCCAAGGGTATAATGTAGGGATATTATACCTTTAAATATATATTATGTTTCAGATTGATTTATGCATGAAAGTAATAATATCTTATGCTTTAATAGCAACTTTTATTTCCTTTTTCTTATTATAGGAGCAAGATATATTGCAATATATAGGAAAAGACCCAGAATATATAGATGATGAATTTTAAGCAGAATAAATATTATCTCACTACCTAGAAACAAGCAGTAAAAACATCAACAGAAACATGAACTGCTGAGAACATTTCTTTCAATGCCTCCTTTCATTCATTTTCTCTCATGCCCTCCCATCTATTTTATGTATTTATAGTATTTTGAGCTTTTCTTTTACTTAAAAAAGACCATAAACTATCTTCTCCACACATATGGACATCTCATTCTCTTTGCTGTTTAACACTCCACAGGGTGATTGTTCATATCATTTATTTTATGAATGGACATGTGGGTTATGTCCCATTATTTGCTATGATAAACCCTGTTGCAAAGAACAAAATTCTATGTACCTCTGTATCCACCTGTCTGTTTCCTTAAGGTATTTCCTAGCTGTGGACTTGTACATGAAAGGATGTGCACATTTTCAGTTTGATGGCAGTTTTAGATTTCAATTCTAGATTTCAGAGAAAGTTTCTACTTGTCAGGACTGCACCGGAGTGCCACTCTCACTCCTCTCTACCTGGCCAAACCGGGCAGTTGTTGTTTAGTCACTAAGTTGTGTCTGACTCTTTTGCAACCCATGAACTGTAGCCAGCCAGGTTCCTCTGTCCATGGGATTCCCCAGGCAAGAGTACTGTCATGGGTTGCCATGTCCTTCTCCAGGGGATCTTCCTGACCCAGGGATAGAACCCATGTCTCCTGCATTGGCAGGCAGGTTTTTTTACCACTGAGCCACCAGGGCAGTGCTTTCTTTTTAAATTCAGCGAGGAAAATTGTCTCAGTTTAATTTGAATAAATTTGGTTATTGTGGCAACTGAGCATCTTTTACAGCTGTTTGCAACGCTTCTTCTGAGATTAACCTATTTTTATTTCCCACCCTTCTACTGTATATTCTGTGCATCATCTATTCGAACCAGTGCTTTAGATCATAGATTTTAAGACTCTGGTCCCTGCTTACCTCCTCAGCATCCTCTATAATCTTATCAAGTCCCGATATTGTTTAAACTTAATTCTTGTTTATATTAACATTCTTTTACTTGTAGGCATTTTCTCTGGTTATTGCTCAGACTAATGTCCATTTTAAACTGCTATCTGTCCTCCTAGGTGCTCAGACTTAATTGTGCGATTATAGCCATCTCCTGTATAATACACAGAGTACAGAGTCTGCAATGGCAAACCAGCAATCCATGGGCCAGATCCAAACCACTAATGTATTTATTTTGGCTCATGGAGTGGCTTTTTTTTTTTTTTTAATATTTTGCTTCTGCATTTTAATTTGGATTGTTTTCAACATTATAAAATTTATTTCCAGCATTTGTAAAAATCCATAATAACACAGGTTACAATGATATAAATCACCCATTGAGAACCCCGATTCCTTTCCTCTCTTCATAAATTGTCATCACTGGTCCCATACTGCTCTGTTCCAGAACACCACTGTCCCTGTGTTGCCCTGTGAATTCACAGCCAGCCTCACATTTCCTGTGGTCCAACTGTGTCCACTGACCTTTGAGCAGGATCTCTGAATCTCAGAACTGCTGCCGTACTGAGCCAGATGATTCTTGTTGGGAATTGGAAGGCTGTCCAGTGAATGTTAAGATGGTTAGATGCCTCTCTGACTTTTACATACTGGGTGCCAGTGGTCTACTCTCTACCACCCAGCCATGATAACCAGGAAGCCTCTAGCTGTGGCTAACCTCCCCTGGAGAGGAGAGGGGAGGGTGCCAAAAACAGTCCCTTTGTGAGGACCACTGCCTTAGAATTTGGGACCTCTGACCTAGATCGGGTGAAACCTGCAGAAGATTTGTGCTTAGCAAGCATCTGTGCTGAGTGCCTTGTGCTAGCTCCTATGGAAACTGTCTCTCCTATGTTTTTTAGTGTGGAGAGGGGCTACAGAAACCTGGGAGTGAGCCCAGATTTATGACCTGTGAGTAGACAGAGATGGAACTGCTGATGGATTTTCCTTCAGAATATGTGTCCGTCAAGAGCAAGCAACTGTTGAGTGTCCTGGCCCTTTCTCTTCCACTAATAAGGTGCTTGACTGTGGGATTCTCTAAACAGCAAAGCCTCCATTTCTGTTGGCTGGCCAACCACAAGAACAAAGCAGGAATCCTCGTTGTTAAAGGTGTGATAAAGCTTGGTCCTAGCAGAGTTCACAGGATCCTTTTCTTTGATTTAGTGCCTTCTCACAATATCTCCAGAGAGTGTATATTTCCTTCCAGCAACAGTTATCAGTGGAAGGTAGAAAGGACATTTCCAGAGAGAGAGCCATGCACTGAGGTCTTGCTCCTAGGCTGAACCAAGTTTCTTCCTTTATTTGTTTGTTGTTTCTTACTTTAGAAGACTGAAAGGGCTGGTGTTAGGAGCACTGTCATTTCCTCCTTAGTCTTTCTGTTAGCCCTCACCCACTGACTTAGTCCCTGTCTTTGCATCTGCTACCTGGTGATCCAAGATTGTACATTTGCCTGGAACTGGTTGGTGATGTTCCTTCTCCTATAAGTAAGTCAATAATATAATTTTACAGGGTGATGATGTTTACCATGAAAATAAAAGTGGCAGGTGGAGAAGTACAGAAACTAAGCAAGGAGGCAATTTCAGATCAAGCAATCAGAAGGTCCTCGGAGGGGTTGGCTTTTGAGCAGAGGTCTGAGTAATATACAGTAGCAAGCAAGCTATGCAGAGTTCAGGAGGAGGCTTATCTAAGGCTAAAACAGCTTGAAGTTTGGCTGGTCAGAGAAAAAAAAAAAATCCACCAGTGTTCAGGCAAGGATGAGATAAGTCACACAAATTCTTGAAAAAAAGAAAGCTTGAATTTTTTTTTTTACCTAAATTTCATAAGTAGCCATTAGAGATGTTTAAGAAGAAGAATCTGGCATGTTCTTTTCCAAAGCTCTCTCTGGTGGCTGTGGGGAGAGGGGCAGAGTGGGAGCAATGAGACCAGATGGGGAATAGCTTCAATCATGTGGGGCGGGGCGGTGGGGGGGAGTGCTGATAACATGGTGTGTGAAGGGCAGCAGAAACAAGAAGAAGTGAACAATTTGGGGTGTTTGGAATTAGATCCTGTTGCCAGATTGACTGTGGGAGCAGAACAAGAGAGAAGAATTAACGATGACTTCTTAGTTTCGGATTTAAACGACTGGGTGGATGATGGAATGTTCACTAAGAGGATGGTGAGGATAAGTCTGGGAGTTCACTTGGGGAGGGAGGAAATCAATAGCTCTGGAAGGCTGGGGTTTCTGGTGGGGAGATCAGTGACTTTGGAAGGTTTGGACTCGTGGAGGTGACTGTACTAACCACGCATGGAGGATGGTGGGAATAGTCCTGATTGGGGGGAGGTCGTCAGCCCTAAGTGTAGCCTCCTCTTCTTGACTGGTGGCTCAGGGACTCTTTTTAATCAAGTGTGGTCAGCACCGTCAGTGACCTGAGAGCTTGTTAGAAATGCAGAACCAGATAAATAACAAGGATCCACTGTATACCAAAGGGAACTGTATTCAATATCTTGTAATACCTATAGTAGAAAAGATGTATTCTTTTCCAGATATATGTGTATAATACATATAACCAAATCACTTTACTATATACCTGAAACTAACAACATTGTATATACATCAACTGTATTTCAATTAAAAAAAAAAAGCAGAACCAAGAATCTCACCAGAGTCTTCTTAATCAGAATCTGCATTTTAACAGGATCTCCATGAAGCTATGTACATTAAAATGTGACTGTTTAGAAGGTGTAACTGAATCTAACTATGAGGAAACATAAAACAAAACCAAACTCAGCGATGCTAAAGAATTTTGTACTCTTCAGAAATGTCAAGGTCATGAAGATCCAAGGAGGGCTATGGAACTGTTCCTGATTAAAGAAAATTAAAGAGATGTGATAATTAAGTGCAGCACGTGACTCCTGATTGAAGTTGGATTCTCCTGGTCCAAAAGACGTTCTTGGGACATTGGGCCAAACTTGAGTGGGGTCTTTGGGTGAAAGATGGGAGTCTCTTACTGTGTAGACACCTTTTTCACGTATTTTGTTTCATATGGTTTTGTTTTCTTTTTTTTTTTAATTAATTTTTATTTTTTAGTTTGTTTTGCTTTACAATACTGTATTCATTTTGCTATACATTGACATGAATCAGCCACAAGTGTACATGAACTCCCAATCCCGACCCCCACCTCCCTCTTCCCACCCCACACCATCTCTCTGGATTATCCCCGTTCATCAGTCCCAAGCATCCTGCATCCTGCATCAAACCTAGACTGGTGATTCGTTTCACTTATGATATCATACATGTTACACTGCCACTCTCCCAAATCATCCCACCCTCTCCCTCCCCGACAGAGTCCAAAAGGCTGCTCTATACATCTGTGTCTCTTTTGCTGTCTTGTATACAGGTTTATCATTACCATCTTTCTAAATTCCATATATATGTGTAAGTATTCTGTATTGGGTTTTTTGTTTTAAGTTTTGACTCATATGGGCTGTTTGTATGCAGTGTTGAGAAAGATGTGATGGAGCTGAGAGAGGGGTCTCTGGAGGTCTCACTTCCACTCAAGGGCACCCCCTCAAATATGCAGCTAGTGGTCAACGCACCGTGAAGACCCCTTCGTTTTATTTGAAGTGGTGTTGCAGGCAGGAAGGGGGGATTTTCATCAAGTGTCAGAGAAGTAGAAAGAGGAGAAACTTGGGTAGATGAGGGGGTTACTATGACTTTCATTCCCAAAAAGGCTCTACAAGTAAACACCACAGAAATATTTTTAGTGTCTGATCTCTCTTCCTTCTGGTTCATTTTTCCCCATCAGTGTTTCATGGTAACACTCTCCATTTGCCTTTTTCTCCACTTGTAGAAATTTATGTCTTTCTATTCAAAATTGTTGGGGGTAGTATCCCGAGTATAGATTCAAAGCACAAAACAATTTTCTCAACCTTAGATGCTAATGATTTCCTCCCTGTTCTTGGAGAATCCATGAGTAGGTTTGTCTTTATCCCAGTGTGGTTGAAGACATCCCTCTCTAAAAAGATGACAATCCAGGAGTGATGACTTGAAAATCCTAGCTTGGGTTTGCCATTTTAAACATCTGTCTATCAAGCCTTGAAAACAAGGGGCATATAATATTTTTAAAATATTAATAAAATTGAAGGCAATCTCAAGGCTGACTCACTATTCACTAAACAGGTACCTTACCTGGTTGTATGAAACATCAGTTTCTAAACTAAAGATCAGTTTCAAAAGACTGAGTTTCATGTTGAGTAATAAGAATGTTTCAGAGAAGCAATTATTTTTTTTTTACTCCATTGAAAAATATAATGGAGGCCCCCAAATGCATGGATTGAATAAGTAAATACTCCTCCATCAAAAGCATGCATCTCTTTCTCAGAAGTTGAGCCAAAGCCATCCCATATGAAGTTGTGGGCTCATTTGTTTTTGTGGCTCCGTGATAGAACATCTGATTTAGCTGCTCCTTCAGGATAAAAGTGAATGATGTATTCAGTCCACTGAGTTTTCTTGTGAGCTGTGGGATTTCCTTAGAGATATCAAACACTTTGCTACTGCTTCCTTATTTGTTTCTGATGCCCACATCCTGTGCTCAGTGGAGAGCACAATTTTTGAGATAATGTTGACAGCCAGTATAGATAAGCAGTGGACTCAGCCTTAGGTCAAGGACTGTGAATCATTTTGGTATCTGAGTCATCTGCTTAACTCAGAACCCATTTCTTCTTAAAGAGATGAAGCCTGTTGTGACACAGAGACTATTGTGTGTTACTTTGTAGGGGGCATATAAGACTTTGATTAGAGGAGCGTCTTTCTTTTTATCTCCTTGTTTAGCTAGTCACTTTGATTTCAAGTGTACACAAGCATTGAGGATCTAAATAACAAAGGAAACAATTCAGCCTACCCAACACTCTTGGACACTGTTGCTTTCTCATTCATATTTCTTAAATGTATGCCTAACTCAAAGTTATTATTACAAGAATTATCACAGTGAAAATTATCATCATAATAATTCTCTAGTTCAGACTCTTTGTTTTCTCTTAGGTATGTTAGGTGTTTTTAAAAAAAGCATGCCTTCTTTTCGTCTGTCATTTGACATGTTTCTCACTTAAAGGTAAGCTACATGTGGAGAAGGTGTTAGGAATCAGTTCAGTTCAGTTCAGTCGCTCAGTCGTGACCGACTCTTTGTGACCCCATGAATCGCAGCACGCCAGGCCTCCCTGTCCATCACCGACTCCCGGAGTTCACTCAGACTCACGTCCATCAAGTCCGTGATGCCATCCAGCCATCTCATCCTCTGTTGTCCCTTCTCCTCCTGCCCCCAATTCCTCCCAGCATCAGAGTCTTTTCCAATGAGTCAACTCTTCCAATGAGGTGGCCAAAGTACTGGAGCTTCAGCTTCAGCATCATTCCTTCCAAAGAAATCCCAGGACTGATCTCCTTCAGAATGGACTGGTTGGATCTCCTTGCAGTCCAAGGGACTCTCAAGAGTCTTCTCCAACACCACAGTTCAAAAGCATCAATTCTTCTGTGCTCAGCCTTCTTCACAGTCCAACTCTCACCTCCATACATGACCACAGGAAAAACCAGAGCCTTGACTAGACGGACCTTAGTTGGCAAGGTAATGTCTCTGCTTTTTGTTCAGTCATGTCTGACTCTCTGCAACTGTATGGATTGTAACCCACCAGGCTCTTCTGTCCATGAGATTTCCCAGGCAAGAATACTGGAGTGGGTTGCCATTTCCTCTTCTGGGAGATATTCCCAGCCAAGGGATTGAACCCGCTTCTCTTGAGTTGACAGGCGGATTCTTCACCACTGCACCACCTGGGAAGCCCTCGGTGTTAGGAATAAGACTGCATTTAAAGGCTTCGCTGGTGGTCTAGTGGTTAAGAATCTACCTGCCAAGGCAGGGAACACGGGTTTGATCCCTGGTCTGGGAGGATTCCCCATGCCAAAGAGCAATTAAGCCCTCGAGCTGCAGCTACTGAAGCCGTGGGCCCTAGAGCCCGGCTCCAGAACAAGGAAGCCGCCTCAAACAGAAGCCTGCGCACCACAGCCAGAGCGTACCTGCTGCTTGGCACAACTGGAGCAAGCCTCTGTGCAGCGAAGACCCAGGGCGGCCAAAAAGAAACGAAAAGGGAAGAAAACCCAAACAACACAGTATTCATCTGCATGTATCTGCAGAAAAAGAAACACATTTCTAAGACTCCTGTCAAAGAGGGGAAGAGTTACCAGAAGCTGAAACAGTGGCAGATGGGGCATGCTCCAGGGGGCGCTAGTGATGGAGAACCCACCTGCCAATGCAGGAGACATAAGAGACGCGGGTTTGATCCCTGGGTCAGGAAGATCCCTTGGAAGAGGAAATGGCAACCCACTCCAGTATTCTTGCCTGGAGAATCCCATGGACAGGGGAGTGTGGTGGGCTACATCTATAGCGTCACGAAGAGTCGGACACGAGTGGCGCGATTTAGCATGCAGGAGGCAGTCTCTGCTTAGTCTGTGTATTTTGAAAAATATTTAATATTTGTTCACCTAAATGATTCTAAAATTGGTGTAAAGAGTCCCTGGCCTGCCCCTATTTGTACGAAATTAATGTTTGTCTGAAATAAAGGCATTACACACTTAGACATATTATTTAAGAATCTGTGGCTTTTTTTTTTTTTTTTTTGATGGGAAGGAAAGTTTGCTTTATTTCAGATGCCAGCAACTAGGGGGAGAGTGGTGGACATCCGTGCAAAGGCCGACTCCCTCCACCACCAACAAGCAAGGGGTGAGAGCATTTGTAGACAGAGTTGGGGGTGATGGTGGTTACATGAAGGAACGGCATAGTCATCTCTAACAGTCATCTTCAACTGGTCATCAGTGAACCTGTGGCTTTTTAATCACTGATTCATATGACTGCTAATACTAAGACAAAGTAGCTGCACATTGGAATTCTTCCCATAAAAGGAACATGACATTCCAATAGCCAAATCTGTTTGCTTCATTTTGGACACCCTTGCCTGTTAGCCACTGTGAAACAAATATGAGTTTTCCTTGAATCTGAGGGGGACAATTGACAGCTAATGCTGACTTGTGACTTTTCTTTGGGTTGATTAATTGAAGCTGTTGTCTCTCATGGATCTCACAGAAAATTTTAAGTTTCATTTTGCAGTTTTACATCAAGAGATAATATTCATTTTAATACCTTTTTTGCAGGCCTCTGCTTCTCAATTAGGAGCTAGTCAGTTTCCTTCTAGTTGCTAACTCTAGGGAAAACAAGAAGCCACCAGGATTGATCCTGCAATCAATGAATCAATGATGGTTGATTGCGATAAATCCAGTCTTCATCAGTTCCTCAAAGCCACACCAATTAAACCTATTATTTAAAAACAAAAACAAAAACAAAAAAAACCATAGCCTACTTATTTTGCCCTCTCTTTGGTGAATTTGTATAATATCCCACTCTAGTTGAACACCAAACTTCAAGTTTATGAAGATATAACTTGTTCCCTACTTTCCTTCAACACCTCAGTGTCGTCTTCTTTTTTTTTTTTGCTTTGCTCTACAGATTATGGGATCTTAGTTCCCCAAATAGAGATTGAACTCAGGTCCTCAGCAGGGAAAGCATGGAGTCCTAACCACTGGTCCTCCAGGGATCCTTGAGTGTCCTTTAAGTGTCCCTTAATTCTTCAGCACTCAGCCTTCTTTATGGTCCAACTCTCGCATCCATACCTGTGGTTTAGTTGCTAAGTCATGTCTGACTCTTGTGACCCCATGGACTGTAGTCAGCCAGGCTTCTCCGTCTATGGGATTTTCCAGGCAAGCGTACTGGAGTGGGTTGCCATTTCCTTCTCCAGGAGTCGAACCCAGGTCTCCTGCATTGCAGGCAGACTCCTGTGTTGCCGGTGGATTCTTTACTGACTAATCTACGTACCTGACTACTGGAAAAACCATAGCTTTGACTGTACTATAATTGGTCTTAATCTGTAATCCTTCTCATGCTAGAATCTCTTGATCTCAGGGACTTTACATTCTGGCAGGGGAGAAAACACAAATAAATTTGAAACAATCCAGGTATCCTATGATCAGTCCATTCAGCATAGGGTTTGTTATCGTCAGCAGTTTTTAGAGAAAACGATTTGAGATGGCAGGACTGTCGTGCTATAGGAATACATGAAGGATTTTAACTAGTTCAGTGGTGGATTTGGTATCCAGAGGGGAAAGAGACCTAAAGAAAGATACTAAAGTGGAAAGGGATTTGCTCTGACAGACTTTGAGGAAGTTGATTTCATTTATGTAAGAAATTTACATTAGAAATTACTAGATAAGAAATATCAGATAATGAAAGTGAGGCCAAAGTATATATTTAATGCTGTAAGACTCAAACCAAATTTTGAGACATGGTAGGGCATGATTTTAAAAACCCACATTTACACATTAAGCTAACTGAAAGAAACTGCACTTAAAGACGATTGAACATATGATTCCATTTATTTGAAATTCTTGAAAAGGCAAAACTATAGGGACGAAAATCATATCAGTAATTGCTGAGAGGTTGGGGTCAGGGAGCATGGAGGATTTTTTTGAGATGATGGAATTGTTCTGTATCTGATAGAGGTGGTGACTAAATGACATTTATCAAAGTTTCCAGAATGACACACCAAGAATGGTGAATCTACTGTCTCAATATTATTATACTCTTAAAAATAGGAAGAAAAAAAAAACCTTAACAAATATGGATTGAAAATGATAATGAATTTGTTGACAGGAACAAATTGGAGGAAGAATTGTTAAAATTGAATGACGATATGGTAATCAAAAGCTTTGAAATTTTTAAACCTATGGAAGAAGATGGGCTTCCCTAGGGGCTAAGGTAGAAAAGACTCTGCCTGCAATGCAGGGGATCCGGGGTCGATCCCTGGGTCAGAAAGATGCCCTAGAGACGGGAGTGGCTACCCACTCCAGTATTCTTGTCTGGAGAATTCCACAGACAGAGGAGCCTGGTGGGCTATAGTTCCTGAGGTCGCAAAAAAGTTGGTAGCAACTGAGTGACTAGGCACACACACACGATAGAAGATAACAAACATGGAAGATCCAGCCAGTCCATCCTAAAGGAGACCAGTCCTGGGTGTTCACTGGAAAGACTGATGTTGAAGCTGAAGCCCCAGTACTTTGGCCATCTGATGTGAAGAGCTGACTCATTTGAAAAGACCCTGAGCTGGGAAAGATTGAGGGCAGGAGGAGAAGGGGACGACAGAGGATGAGATGGTTGGATGGCATCACTGACTCGATGGACATGGGTTTGGGTAGACTTCGAGAGTTGGTGATGGACAGGGAGACCTGGCATGCTGCGGTTCCTGGGGTCACAAAGAGTCGGACACGACTGAGCGACTGAACTGAACTGAGGACTATATATATATAATTTTATAACATCTTTTGGATGTACAATGGCATAGCTGGACTAACTTTCAGGATGTTTGTTAGCTGCTCTCAAGCTGTAATGGTTACACGGGAGGAAATATCAGTCTCTAGGTGCTTTGCTGGTGGCTCAAACAGTAAAGAATCTGCCTGCAATGCAGGAGACCCAAGTTTGATCCCTGGGTCGGGAAGATCTCCTGAAGAAGGGAATGGCAACCCACTTCAGTATTCTTGCCTGGAGAATCCCATGGACAGAGGATTCTGTCCTGGTGGGCTATCATCCATGGGGTCACAAAGAGTTGGACACAACTGAGAGACTAACACTTTCACTTTCAACACCATTTTTAAACTCTTAAAGACTAGGAAAAAAAAAACAAAAAAACTAAAGAATCACATCAATATTGACCAACTCAATATCAGAAATAAACATTCTAAATCTCTTACAACTAAACATAAGTAGGTTTGAGCCGTTAAGTATGGTAAGCTTATTCTGAAATGCTGAACCATTTTCTGAGGTTTATTTAAATTAACTGGCTGTTAGTTTTCATTTAACTGTTCTTGTCCTGCTTTGAGACATAGCCCATTATGTGCAACGTCAGTATTCAAAACAAAAAAGTTTCCAGATGTTAATGGGCACTGGCTTTGAGGGTAATCCTCTGTTTTGAGGGTTGAACTTATCATGCAGGAGTAGGCAGCAGAAGAGAAGGGTTAGGCAGGCTTTGTAAAAGTCCTCATCTTTTTTATCCTAAAAATACAACCTCCTCAGGAAGCTGGGGCTTTGCAGGGTTGACCACAATAGCTTGACTTCCACCACTAGCCCTAACTTTTGACAAAACCAGCTAATTTCTTAACTGTTTCAATAGGCATATCATTTGACAGCTGGCCATGGAAACAAGCTCATCTTATTCCTGGTGAATGTGTGTCAGTGATGATACCTTTGTGAGATTCAAATACCACCTGCAAGGTCTTGTTAGTAGTGTAATAGTTTTGTTCTTGAACACTCAGTAGGGAACAAGCCCCATTTTTGCAAGATCTTGTTAGTTTTGTTCTTGAACACTCAGTAGGGAACAGACCAAGTTTACCAAAGTCCTTCATCTACACCTGCACTCACAGATGAGTTCTGAAAATGGGATAAGTCCGTGCTGGCAAGACACATGCTGTGAAAACCACTCATGTCTGAACTAGGGGGATAAAGCGCTCAGAAAGTAAATGAGACCTTAAAGTTTGCCTATTATTTTATCACTTCAAAGGATATCTCTCTCTGAACGTAGACATACATGGTACTAGGCTTGATCTTTTAAGTCTTTCTCTTGTCCCCAGTCCCTTTCAAAATAGAAGTGAATTTTGCAGTATCTGCATGTTAAATGTTGATAAAAGCTAGTAAAAAGCCAGAGGAGTTTCGATTGTAATTGAAGCAAGGACAAATAAAATTGGTTACATATTATGCCATGATGAATACTTAAAATTTGTTCATCGTTTACTACTTAAGGTGCTATACATTCTTTGTGTTCGTCTGGATAAGATCAGTCATGCTATGGTAACACACAGTCCCCGTCTCTGAGCGGTTATTTCTTATTAGCTTGTGACCTAGGCGATCCTTCCATGCAGCTGTCCTCTGTGAACTGACGCAGCATTCCAGCTACCTTTCTGATCTCGTTGTAGAGTACACTCATGCCTATTCACGGACAGATAATCATATTTGGATTATACTGATTTTGAAAAAGCTTTAAAAGTTAGGTTTTCCTATTAATTAAGAATCTAAATAACCATAATTTTGTTTTTCTCCATCTTTTCAACATTTGTCTAAGTTGTTTGAAAAATACTGATCTGAAAACATTATTGAAATATACAACATGAGAACAAGTAAACATCTTGTATAAAATAGGAGAACCAGTACTTACAAGGCACTCCACATTGGGGGAGACAGAGTAGGAGGGGAAGGAGCTAAATAAAAAGATGATGGTGTCTCCTTTCAGTTCATTTCAGTCTCTCAGTCGTGTCCATCTCTTTACAACCCCATGGACTGAAGCACGTCAGGCCTCCCTGTCCATCACCAACTCCCGGAGTTTACTCAAACTCATGTCCATTGAGTCGGTGATGCCATCCAACCATCTTATCCTCTGCCGTCCCCTTCTCCTCCTGCCTTCAATCTTTCCCAGCATCAGGGTCTTTTCAAATGAGTCAGCTCTTTGCATCAGGTGGCCAAAGTATTGGAGTTTCAGCTTCAACACCAGTTCTTCCAAATCAGGACTGATCTCCTTTAGGATGGACTGGATTGGATCCCCTTGCAGTCCAAGGGACTCTCAAGAGTCTTCTCCGACACCACAGTTCAAAAGCATCAATTCTTCAGTGCTCAGCTTTCTTTATAGTTCAACTCTCACATCCATACATGACTACTGGAAAAACCATAGCCTTGACTGGATGGACCTTTGTTGGCAAAGGTGTCTCCTTTAAGGGATTGCTATTTAAAAAGCCTGCTGCTGCTAAGTTGCTTCAGTCATGTCCGACTCTGTGCGACCCCAGAGACGGCAGCCCACCAGGCTTTTCCATCCCTGGGATTTTCCAGGCAAGAACACTGGAGTGGGTTGCCACTTCCTTCTCCAATGCATGAAAGTGAAAAGTGAAAGTGATTTAAAAAGCCTAGTTTTATGTTTATGTTGCTTTTTTTCAGACAGCTTTATTGATGTTTCATTGACATAAAATAAACTGTACATAATTAAAGTTACAATTTGATACATTTGGCACATGAATATAGGGACTCATGAATGGATCCACCATTTGTAATCTATTCTCCATTCACTTTCAGTAAGATTAAACATTCAGATTCCATTGTAAGGCCTCCCACTTATTAGGCTCCCAATAAATTAGTTGAACAAAACTTAATTCTAGGAAATACTGTGCTTTCTCATATATATATATATTTATCACAAATATCTATCAAAGTATTTTCAGGCATGCAACTCTATGAAGTGGTCATTGTTACTCTTTTTATATAAAAGAGGAACAAGGGACTAGAGAGATTATGCAATTTCTTTGAATTAATATAATTTGGAAATTCAAACTAGGGATCTCACAAAATTTGTAGGTACTCACTAGTGTAACTAAATCATTATCTTAAAAAGCCAGCAAAAGTTTGTGAGCTCCTTGAACCACTGCAGTTGTAAACTATAATAAAGTTTAAGACTGAGAATCATGGCTTCCATATAAATCTTACTGTTCAGTGATCTTTGTATCCCCAGCACTAGTCCATTGTTCTCATGTAGTTAGTGCTCAGTGATGGTGACTGGAAACTAGTGCATTTCCTATGGAAAAGTGAATAGTTATTAGAATCTAGATAGTTTTACTGGGCTTCCCTGGTGACTCGGGCAGTAATGAATCAGCCCGCAATGCAGGAAGCCTGGGTTCTATGCCTGGGGCAGAAGGAGCCCATGGAGAAGGAAATGGCAACCCACTCCAGCATTCTTGCCTGGGAAATCCCATGGACAGAGGCGCCTGGAGGGCTACAGTCCATGGGGTTGCAAAGAGTCAAACATGACTGAGTAACACTTTCGAGATTTTATTGCTTTCAGCCAGCCTTCCTGTGCTCTGTTGACCCCGAGAGGAGGTTCTACATATGCACTCAATCCTCTTGTGTCAGCTTGGTTCCGCGTTGCCTCCAATGAATCCATCACCCTCCTCTGTGTTTCCCTGCTACCCCCATGCAGGGGTTTGATGGGTTTCCACCACTCTGCTAAGGCAGGCAGCATACTTCTGCTTACTGCTGTCAAAATAGCTGTTGCTCCTTTCTCTTGCTCTTGTCCTTATGGATTCATACCTTTCTAATTCCTTCACTGCCATCTTTCGGAGTCTGTGGATTGAGAGAAGATAAACATGTATTCAGCAGGACTCGGGATCTAGAAAGCATTTATGTCAATGTTTGACAAACAGAAATGAACTGAGGACAGAAGTTTCTAAATTCAGTTTTTGTCACGTGGTTGTTCAGTTGCCCAGTCGTGTCTGACTCTTTGCGACCCCATGGACTACAGCGTGCCAGGCCTCCCTGTCCCTCACCATCTCCTGGAGTTTGTCCAAGTTTATATCCATTGCATCAGTGATGCCATCCAGCCATCTCAACCTCTGATGCCACTTTCTCCTTCTCCTTTTTTTGTCATACACAATGACATTTCCTTATATCTAGAATGAGTGAATTAAACTAGATGAAGACTTACAGATGTTTTGGGAAGAATGCATCTAGAACGTGTAAAAAAAAAAGGAGTCTATGAGTAAGAAGCTTTATTACCTAGGATAAGACAGGCTCCAGAGGATGGAAGGGTTTTACTATTACAGACACTTGAATGTGCTTGTACTCACTGTGAATTTGAGGAGGCAGTAGCAGAAGCAGTGTTTCCCAAAGTGGTTTGCCTAAGGAAGCCTTCTTACACTTGCACACAATTAGTACTGCTCATATACAGTTTCTTGGAAGAGAGTTTGGAAAATTCTGACCTAGATGATTGCTTTCAAATTTTGAGTTTCTGTGTCTCCAAATTAAGTAACAAGGACATTTTTGAGAATTACGTTGGTCAATAACTTCCTTAATTCTAATGGTGTAAGGATAAAATGAAGAAGGATTTAGTGTTAGGGAAAAATATACATGTGTGTGTATATACACATATATAACTTTGTTGTTGTTGTTCAGTTACTAAGTCATATCAAACTCTTTGCGACCTTATGGACTACAGCACACCAGGCTTCCCTGTCCTTCATTATCTCCCAGAGTTTGCTCAAACTCATGTCCATTTAGCTAGGGGGTGCTATCCAACTATGTCATCCTCTGTTGCCCTCTTTTCCTCCTGCCCTCAATCTTTCCCAGCATCAGGGTCTTTTCCAGTGAGTTGGTTCTTCACATCAGGTGGCCAAAGTATTGGAGCTTAGCTTCAGCATCAGTCCTTCCGATGAATATTCAGGATTGATTTCTTTTAGGATTGACTGGTTTGGTCTCCTTGCAGTCCAAGAGATTCTCTAGAGTCTTCTCCAGCACCACAGTTCAAAAGCATCAATCCTTTGACGCTCATCTTACCTCTATACGTGACTACTGGAAAAACCATAGCTTTGACTGGATGGACCTTTGTTGGCACAGTGATGTCTCTGCTGTTTGCTATGCTGTCAAGGTTTGTCACAGCTTCCAAGGAGCAAGCGTCTTTTAATTTCATTGTTGCAATCACTATCTGCAGTGATTTTGGAGCCCATGAAAATAAAGTCTGTCACTGTTTCCACTCCCCCCAACTTTTTCTTTTGCCATGAAGTGATGGGACTGGATGCCATGATCTTAGTTTTTTGAATGTTGAGTTTTAAGCCAGGTTTTTCACTCTCATCATCTCCACTCTCATCAAGAGGCTCTTTAGTTCCCCTTTGCTTTCTGCCATTAGAGTGGTGTCATCTGCATATCTGAGGTTGTTGATATTTCTCCCAGCAATCTTGGTTCCAGCTTGTGCTTCATCCAGCCCAGCATTTGGCATGATTTCCTCTGCATATAAGTTAAATAAGCAGGATGACAATATATAGCTTGTATGTATATAAATGTAGACCTACATACAATATGAATATACAAAATAGTGGCAAATATTCTGAGAGAGATGGGAATACCAGACCACCTGACCTGCCTCTTGAGAAATCTGTATGCAGGTCAGGAAGCAACAGTTAGAACTGGACATGGAACAACAGACTGGTTCCAAATAGGAAAAGAAGTACGTCAAATCTGTATATTGTCACCCTGCTTATTTAACTTCTATGCAGAGTACATCATGAGAAACGCTGGGCTGGAATAAGCACAAGCTGGAATCACGATTGCCGGTAGAAATATCAATAACCTCAGATATGCAGATGACACCACCCTTATGGCAGAAAGGGAAGAGGAACTAAAGAGCCTCTTGATGAAAGTGAAAGAGGAGAGTGAAAAAGTTGGCTTAAAGCTCAANAAGCAGAGACATTACTTTGCCGACTAAGGTCCGTCTAGTCAAGGCTATGGTTTTTCCTGTGGTCATGTATGGATGTGAGAGTTGGACTGTGAAGAAGGCTGAGCGCAGAAGAATTGATGCTTTTGAACTGTGGTGTTGGAGAAGACTCTTGAGAGTCCCTTGGACTGCAAGGAGATCCAACCA
The DNA here is from genome assembly GCA_006408695.1 of Aepyceros melampus. NCBI lineage: Eukaryota > Metazoa > Chordata > Mammalia > Artiodactyla > Bovidae > Aepyceros > Aepyceros melampus. The sequence continues at coordinate 661,526 of SJXQ01008059.1, read as the reverse complement.
GTCCATTCTGAAGGAGATCAACCCTGGGATTTCTTTGGAAGGAATGATGCTAAAACTGAAGCTCCAGTACTTTGGGCACCTCATGCGAAGAGTTGACTCATTGGAAAAGACCCTGATGCTGGGAGGGATTGGGGGCAGGAGGAGAAAGGGACGACCGAGGATGAGATGGCTGGATGGCATCACAGACTCAATGGACGTGAGTCTGAGTGAACTCCGGGAGTTGGTGATGGACAGGGAGGCCTGGCGTACTGCGATTCATGGGGTCGCAAAGAGTCGGACACGACTGCGCGACTGAACTGAACTGAACTATGCTTATATTATTTCCTATACACTGCCAAATTTAAGCCATTGTGATGTGACGTCCATACAAATAATCATGACTCTAATGTTAGTAATAATAGCTACAAAACAAACAACTACTAACAAATTAACCAAAAATCTATAGGAGCTGCTAAAACACACACACACACACACACACACAAACTAAGCCCAATAATAACTACAACAAGAATAATGGAAACAACTTAAGTTTCCATGAAAAAAGAGAATGGCTAGATTTTATATCTATGTACAGTTGGCAATCTGAAAATAGAGAAAAAAAAATGAAATACAGACATGTGCATCAATAAGAATGGATCTCAACCACATGATACTAAACATCATAAGTCAAATGCAGAACACATGCAATATAAACCAATGAGTCCAAGCTTCAGAAAGATGAAAGCAAATTAAAAACTATGTTGTCCAGGAATGTGTATATTATACATAGCAAGTAAATCAAGGTAATGATAAACAAAGAATTCAAAATGGTAGCTACCTCTGGGGAAGAATGGGAAAATTTAACCTGGCACAAGGAGGTATGTAGGAAGTGCAGTAGAAACACATAAAACATTGGTAATTTTTTTTTAAAATTTAAGCAACTAAAGAATTGATGCTTTTGAACTGTGGTGTTGGAGAAGACTCTTGAGAGTCCCTTGGACTGCAAGGAGATCCAACCAGTCCATTCTGAAGGAGATCAGCCCTGGGATTTCTTTGGAAGGAATGATGCTAAAGCTGAAGCTCCAGTCCTTTGGCCACCTCATGCGAAGAGTTGACTCATTGGAAAAGACTCTGATGCTGGGAGGGATTGGGGGCAGGAGGAGAAGGGGACGACTGAGGATGAGATGGCTGGATGGCATCACGGACTCAATGGACGTGAGTCTGAGTGAACTCCAGGAGTTGGTGATGGACAGGGAGGCCTGGCGTGCTGCGATTCATGGGGTCGCAAAGAGTCGGACACGACTGCGCGACTGAACTGAACAAGATTTTTTTAAACCATTTCTTGATGAAAACAGGGACTAGGACAAATGAAGAAGCATAGCTCCTCTGTCATCCTCTGCAATTATGGTCTTAATTGGCATAATTCGGAGAAGAAACCTGATGTCATGGCCTAGAAATACACTAATGCCCTTTTCTCATGCTGCTCTCGGTTGTGGCCGTTTTCTCTGCGACTCTGTGGTCCTTGTCTTTCACTGTGGGAAAGAATGGCCCAGGCTTTGAAAAGGTTTTCTTTACTCCTTTCTCCAAGCCATCTAATTATTGAAAAAGAAATGTTAGGAGTTTCTTGTCTCTTCTGTTGTCTATTTGAAACTGAGATAAGAGGAACATTTTTAAATGTAGGATGTCTTTTTATATCATGTTACAACTTTTCTGTGTTTTATTTTATAATTAAATCACCATAAGGGATGGATATTGTAATGTTACTTTATCTTAAATCAATTTTTGGAAAGGAGGGGGAGAGCTATCTATATTTGATTATCTCCAGTGTGTAAAAAAAAGAAATGGAGCAGAAAAGTCAGTAACTTATCTGTTTAAACACAATTGGTAATTAGTTGGGTTAGAAATGGAACTTGTCAGACAGTTGAGCTCCTTCAGTTCCAAGCACAGCGGCCCACATAGTATCATCTATGTATCTATCTATTTAACTAACTATAAACATAGGTATGCATATCTCTCTATATATTGCATATTTTACCCACTCCAGTGTTCTTGCCTGGAGAATCCCAGGGACAGTGGAGCCTGGTGGGCTGCCGTCTATGGGGTCACACAGAGTCGGACACGACTGAAGTGACTCAGCAGCAGCAGCAGCATTGATATTTTAGCTGAAATTGACTTCTACCATGTATATTGTTTTCAATTGCTTGGTTCATATGCATTGTGAGTCTCTTTTCATCTAATTACACATTCTTTTATAATAACATTGTATTGGATTCAGTCTTGCATGAAATAAATAAACAAGAAATTATTTTTTGTTAGGAACAACAAACTTTCTTTGTAAAGGGTCAGATATTAAGTATTTTAGGCCTTGGCTTATTTGGCAACTACTTTATAGCAGCAGCTAATCAACTTTGATACTGTACTGGGAAAGCAGTTATAGACCAAAATTTATGATCCAGATTTATTTACTGTAACTAATCTTTAAAAAAAAAAAAAAACCTGTATATGAACATTAAGAAGCTTCTGTATATGTATAAAGGGTCAACTAATATTTGCAAAGACAGTCAAAATATGCAATAGAGAAAAGACAGTTTTTTCAATAAATGGTGCTGGGAAAATTGGATATTCACATGCAAAAGAATGAAATTGTACTTTTTCCTTTTACTACTTATTGAAATTTACTTAAAATGGATTAAAAACTTAAAAAATGAGACTTGAAACCATAAAACTCCTAGAAAAAACAAACAGAGAAAGGGCTCTTTGACATTGGCCTTCGCAGTGATTTTATGGATATGACATCCAAAGCACACGCAGCAAGAGCGAAGTAATCTGGTAGGACAACATCAGACTAAGTGAAAAGTGAGCCACAAGGTGAAAAGACAACTACAGGATGGGAGGAAATATTTGCAAACCACATATCTGATAAGGAATTAACATCCAAATTATGTAAGGAACTTTTACAAATCAATAGCATGAATACCAAATAATTCAACTATACATGGGCAAAGGACCTGAATAGACATTCTTCCAAAGAAGATATTCAAATGGCCAACAGGTACATGACAAAGTGCTCAGCATCACTAACCATCAGGGAAATGCAGATGAAAACCATGAGATGGCATCTCATGCACATCGGAATGGCCGTTATCAAAAAGCCAAGGGATAACAGGAGTTGGTGAGGAAGTGGAGAAAAGGGAAGCCTTGTGCCAGGCTGGTGAGAATGCAAACTGGTGCAGTCACTGTGAAAAAGTTATGGAGGTTCCTCAAGAAATTAAAAATAGGACTAACATGTGATCCAGCAATTCCACTTCTGAGCATATAACCGAACGAAATGAAATCACTCTCTTGATGAGCTATCTGCACCCCATGTTCACTGCAGCATTATTTACAATAGCCAAGACACGGGAGCTATCCATTGATGCAAGAATGGATAAAGAAATGTGATACACACACCACAGAATATTATTCAGCCATAAGAGAAGGCAATTCCACCATCTGCAGCAACATGGATGAAACTTGAAGACATCATGCTTAGTGAAACAGGTCCGAAATAAAAAGACACGTATGATCTCACTTATGTGGAATCTGAAAAAAAAAATGTACTTGGGGCTTCTCACATGGCTCAATGGTAAAGAATCTGCCTGCCAATGCAGGAGACATGGGTTCAGTCCCTGATCTGGGAAGATCCCATGTGCCACGGAGCAACCAAGCCTGTGCGCCACAGCTGTTGAGCCTGTGCTCTAGAGGCCAGGAGCCGCAACTGCTGAGCCCATGTGTCCTTGAGCCCAAGCTCTGCAATGAGAGACGCCGCTGCAGTGGGGAGTCTGTGCACAGCAACTAGAGAGTAGCCCCGCTCACCATAATAGAGAAGCCGAGGGCTGCAACCAGCACCCAGGCACAGCCACAATACAAGGAAATAAAGTTTAAAACCCTGATTCACAGACACGAGAGTAGGTTGGTAGTCATCAGGGGCAAGAGTTGGAGAGTGAGGCATGAGAAAGGATACAAATTTCCAGGTATAAGATGAATCGGTTTCTAAGGTAATGTATGCTGCTGCTACTGCTGCTAAGTCGCTTCAGTCGTGTCTGACTCTGTGCGACCCCAGAGATGGCAGCCCACCAGGCTCCCCTGTCCCTGGGATTCTCCAGGCAAGAACACTGGAATGGGTTGCCATTTCCTTCTCCAATGCAGGAAAGTGAAAAGTGAAAGTGAAGTCGCTCAGTCGTGTCCGACCCTCAGTGACCTCATGGACTGCAGCTCACCAGGCTCTTCCATCCATGGGATTTTCTAGGCAAGAGTACTGGAGTGGGGTGCCATTGCCTTCTCCTAAGGTAATGTATAGTACGTGAATATAGTTAACAATACTGTTTGTAGATCTGAAAGTTATCTAAGAGAGTAGATTTTAAAAGTTCTCACCGCGTGCACGCACACACACACACACACACACACACACATGATTGTAACTCTGTGAGGTGGTTGCTCTATTAACTGACTTTATTGTGGTAATCAATTTGCAATATACACATATATACACATTGTACACCTTAAACTTACACAATGTTATATGGCAATTATATCTCAATAAAATGGGGGAAAATAGTTTGTGGAATTACCTTTGATTAACTCAAGGGTGTAGGACAAAATGGAGTAAGGGAATTTGTGGCTTTATATGCTTTTGTATTGTTTCACCAGTTACATTGAGGACTTTCTTTTTCTTTCTTTTTTTTTTTTTAAAGAAATTAATTTCAGTGATTCTACTTCAGTGCTCCAGAGCATATTACCCTCTGGCTACTTTTTAACAACTACAAGACACACATCTTGAGTGAGCTGTATCTACTCCCTCCTACTGCAGACCATAAAAAGACAGGGGTTGTTAAGCAGTATAACACAATTTTTACTTTCCCAACACAAGACTGACATTAATAGACAACAACCAAGCCAAAATATTACTATTCTAAACCCAAATTCATCTTTTTACTAGACATGGTCCTACCTTTAACTTAGTTAACTTATTCATTTTGAGAGTATATCAATACATTATAAATTATTTATATTAAATGATACCGAATGAGGTTATGGTGGAAGTTTACATATTTAAATAGCTGTGAATCAGGGCTGGAGAAAGGAAGCTGCTATTGTTTCATGTATGGCATTTGATCACATCAGTTTTTCTTAACCTTTGTTTCATACCATACCCCCACCCCAATCCAAGAAGCCTTTTCAGTTGTTTTTCCCCCTTAATTGCCCCCCACCATGAAATTTTAATACCACGGATATGTAGTATCTGTGTTTATGCTGTGTGTATATCCACGTCTTATACATACAAATAAGATTATTTCACTCTCCAAGAATGAATTTCGCCCACTTATGGGTAGTAGTGTTTCCATTGAAAATGCATGGATCACATCTACATAATTTTTTTCCCCTAAAGATTGGATTAATGCATCATGAAGTGGAACTTCAGGAATGTGATGACTATATAGTAGGGAAGAGCCTCAAACGGCTTACTGAGGAGCCTGTCTTGGTCCAACCTTGAGCAGAAATGGATAACTCTCTATCAGACACACACCCTTACAAGTTTCTCAGCTTTCGTAACAGTATGTCACTTTTATGTATTGGCTAAAACCCACGGGTCCTCACGTAACCAGCAAAATAATGGCTGCTGTCCATATACTCCTGGGGAGATACAGTCTGACATCCATTTGCCTCAGGGCTTATCAAAATCTACAATTGATACAGTCTATCAATTCCTTGCTCTAAAACCATTTCCTCAACTAGATTAAACTTGCAAAGAACCCCTCATTTGCCTGTAAAACTGCTTAATTTCCTATTAATACCATCTTTCTACACTGATAGCTGTTTTAAGAAACCACCCTAAACCAATTCATTGTGGTATTTTACTATCAAAATGTTCTGGAAACCACAGCTTATTACACAGCCAAGATCATTGCTATGCAAGGGAACAGAGATCTTAGCTATATGAATGGGCAGGTGTCTCTTAAGCAACAGGTTTGTTTTTATGGACGTAATGGATGATATTGACTTTATGGTCTCTAACAAACGTTAGAGAAGGGTTTTTTTTTTGTGCTAGCCTAACTTCTGACTTCATCCATTCACATTCTCTTTTTTACCGTAATCTGATTTCAGTTTTCGTTTGTTGGTAATTTATCTTTTAAGATAATTTTACAGCTGGACAAAGTGCATGCAGAAATGTGTACAAATTGTACATGTGATCACAGAACAAATGCATCTTGTAACCAGCACACAAATGAAGAGCTGGAACAGCCCTAGAATTTCTCTCCAGTCTCTTCTTAGCCACTGCCATCAACCCCGACGAGATACCCCTATCTTGATGGCTAACTCTATAGATTAATTTTGCCTGCCTTCAAATATATACATATTCAACATATATATTGTTTTGTGGCTGGATTTTCTTTTGCAGCATTATGCCTGCGTGATTCACTAATATTGCAGGTAAAAACCTCTGTCCTCATTGATGTGTAATATTCCATTTTATGAACACAAGTAACTTTAGGTTCTTTGTTGTTGCTGTTCATTCACTCAGCCGAGTCCGACTCTTTGCGACCCCATGAACTGCAGCATGCCAGTCTTCCCTGATCTCCACTGTCTCCTGGAGTTTGCTCTAACTCATGTCCATTGAGTTGATGATGTTTAATTTTTTATGTTATTATTAATGAACACTTAAGTTGTTTTCAGTTTGCAATTATTAATACCACAAGTAGCTCTTGTAAAAGACTTCTGGTGAACATGTTACAGAGTTCTGTGTGCTTAGTCGCTCAGTGTGTCCGACTCTTTGCAACCCCATGGACGGTAGCCCATCAGGCTCCTCTGTCCATGGGGATTCTCCAGGCAAGAATACTGGAGTGGGTTGCCGTGCCCTCCTCCAGGGGAATTCACCTAACCCAGGGATTGAACCAAGGTCTCCCACATTGCAGGCAAATTCTTTACTGCTGAGCCACCAGGGAATCCCAAAGTTCTACAAATCATATATTTAAATCATATATCATATATATCTCTGCCCAAGTTTAGTTTTCCAAAATAGTCAAACCAATCTACACTTCCACTAGCAGTAAACAAGCATTTCATTTGCCCCACGCCCTCAACAACACCTGGTATTTGGTTTCATTCATACTCATAGATGTATAGTTGAATCTCATTATGGTTTAATTTGCATTTCTTTGCTGGCTAATGGGGTTGAGCAACTTTTCATGTTTACTGGATACTTGGATTTTTCTCTTTTTATAAAGTGCTTATTCGACTTTATGGCCCTTTTTTATATTTATTGATTTCAATTTTATTTTTATTACTGGATTTTTATGCATTTATATAAAAAAACTATCATCTTTATAAAGCAAGTTGAGGTATGTGAAGTCGCTCAGTTGTGTCCAACTCTTTATTTCAATTTTATTTTTATTACTGGATTTTTATGCACTTATATAAAAAAACTATCATCTTTATAAAGCAAGTTGAGGTATGTGAAGTCGCTCAGTTGTGTCCAACTCTTTGCGACCCCATGGACTGTAGCCCACCAAGCTCCTCCATTCATTGGATTCTCCAGGCAAGAATGCTAGAGTGGGTTGCCATTTCCTTATCCAGGGGACCTTCCTGACCTAGGGATCGAACCCAGGTCTCCCGCATTGCAGGCAGATGCTTTAACCTCTGAGCCACCAGGGAAGCCAGTTGAGGTGTAAACAGACACAAGTGAAAACTATAAAATAGGTGCCAAATCCAAACTAACCATAAGCAAAGCATTAGGGACACAGGACTTAACTATTTAGTACTAATAAACACTAAGAGGAGGCTGGGAGGGTTAAATCCTACTTTGTAACAGCAGCAGTTTTATGCAGAAACGACGTGTCAGGTTACTGTCAGTCACTGATCCTTTGTGCTCATTAAGCTTTATCTAGTCTGGTGGCTCAGCAGTAAAGAATCCTTCTGCAGTGCAGGAGACCCAGGTGCGATCCCTGGGTCAGAAGATCCCCTGGAGAAGGACATGGCAACCCACTCCAGTATTCTTGCCTGGGAAATCCCACAGACAGAGGAGCCTGTTGGGCTACAGACCTCAGGGTTGCAAAGAGTCGGACACAAATGAGAGACTAAACTTCCACCATTCACTGACGATCTTCACGAAGCTTATTCTGAGTAAGTTAAGAACTGTTGGAACTGCGAAGTCACAGATGACAGTTTCAGTTAGTAACAGCATTCTTATGTCCAATATACTGTAGAATTTCACAGTGTAAATTGCTACGCATTTAAAAATATTTATGTGCCAAAGGATAAATCAGTAGCAATTACCTTTTTTTTGGATTAAAATGTTAACTTAAAAAAAAATAATCTAAATTTTTGACTACATATTAGTCACTGTGTACAAAAATTGTCATAAGTTATGGCTTTAGGGAACTGAATTATCCTACACCTAGGATCACTGGGATGGCGGAGCCTGGTGGGCTGCCGTCTATGGGGTCGCACAGAGTCGGACAGGACTGAAGCGACTTAGCAGCAGCAGCAGCAGCAGCAGCAACAGATTTTTAAAAACTCACAATATTTTGAAGAAAGACATTTAATAAGAACTGTTGAACAAAAGTATCTGTTAAAACTCAAACCTTTTCCTCTTGTCAGTACCATGATAATCAGGGCAGATATTCAGTCAAATGATGCAATTTTTAAAATTGTAGGAAGACATTAATTGAAAGAAGAAATATGCATTAAACAGGGACACCTAAAAAGACAAAGTGTTTTATTTTGAGGATCAGCAAATAAATAGATGAGATAATTATTCTTGCTAGTGAAATCCAAAAGTGCGAATTTTAATTTTCAAGGTTAAAACACATAAATGCTTGAGAGAATTTGATATTCTACTTAGTATTTTTAATTTATCAGCTAAATAAATCTCATCTCTTTTTAAAAATTAATTTATGTATTTTAATTGGAGGCTAATTACTTTATAATATTGTAGTGGTTTTTGCCATACCTTGAATATTTGTATTTATTAAATTAAGTATATAATCCCTTGCTTTCTTCAACTAAACCAGTTGACTATAATTAATTATTTTTATAAAAACAGAAACTCAGCAGTAGAAATGAAACTATTCATAGTCTCCGTTAACAGTGTAAAATAAAGCATTATAATAACAAGCAGAGGTGGAAGCAGCAAGCCCTTTTGGAGTTACTGTGGAGAAGCAGATTTAGTAGTTACCTGTCTTAGCTAAAACCCATCAATTGTACCAGTAAGAGTACTGGGAGGTCATTAAGGACTTCAAATGCTTTATGGCTCCATAGGGGCATATTGAAAGCAAGAAGCCAATGTCAAATCAAAATTAACTTGCGTACAATAATAGTTGCAACTCCATAAATCACGGGGTCATTGAGTTACGGGGTCAGGGACTGTATTCAACTGTGAGATATTTTACAAATTTCCAGTGTTATCAAAAGCCTTTATTTTTGTTCTTTTTCTATCTGTAAATATATTTATCCCCCAATAACTGAGGAATGGCCATGTGTGGTTTTACATATTAAATTTTCCTTCTAACTTATTGGGTGGTTATTAACAGTTGAATGAATTATTTAAGCAAATATTTCATTTTAATTCCTAACTGTAAAACAGAAGTATGAATGATAATAGTTTTGTCTTTACAGTGAAAGTCTCAAAGAGGAAGAAGAGATAGAAAACTTGTAACCACTTGCTCTGAGTTGGAGAAAGTAAATTGCAAAGGGTGATGACCAGTGTTAAAAGATCTTAGATAATCAAGTGCAAGTTGAGCCCTGCATTTTCTGATTGTTACAGATTAGTCACTAATGAGATGTGGAAGGCTGAGGGTGCCCAGGAATAGCCAATGCATTTCTGTGATTTATTTAGCTTGTGTTAAACAGTAGGAGAGTTGCCAGTATGTTTACTTTTAATTGTAGCATAAGTTGATGATAACTAAAATGAGAGAATCAAAGTTTCTCTTTCTAATTTTCATTGAAAAAAATACATTGGTATCATGCTGCCTCGAGGAGTTTCCTTAATTTGCTGTGTTGCTTTTATCTCAGATCACATTCACTTTGAGAGTCTGATATATAGCTCTTTGAATCATTTTTACAAATCTATTTTTTGAACTTTTAATTTTTCAGTTATGAAAAATAAGATTTGATGAAAAATATTAAAATCAGAATGGAAAAGAGACTCTTCTCCATCCCGCCACTCCCACTGTTTGAGAAAATTTCCTCGCTAAGGATGTCAAGGTAGTGAACAAATTCATTTATTTATTGACTCATTAGACAAACATTCTTTCTTTGGACACATAATCTATTGTCAGACATGTGAAATCTTTATAAGCAGAACGAATCATCTTAAATCCCTCTGTTTCTGACATGTAAAAATCAAAGAAGAATCACCACAAATGTCTTTTGGCCAACTATGGAGGGAAAGCCAAGCCTTTTGATTTAGAATGCTTGTTACCTTCGGAGAAGGCAATGGCAGCCCACTCCAGTTCTCTTGCCTGGAAAATACCGTGGATGGAGGAGCCTGGTGGGCTGCAGCCCATGGGGTCGCTAGGAGTCGGACACGACTGAGCGACTTCATTTTCACTTTTCACTGGCATGCAGTGGAGAAGAAAATGGCAACCCACTCCAGTGTTCTTGCCTGGAGAATCCCAGGGACAGGGGAGCCTGGTGGGCTGCTGTCTCTGGGGTCACAGAGTCAGACACGACTGAAGCGACTTAGCAGCAGCTTGTACACCTTACTTTATTCTGAACCTGGGAAGACTTTCCATTCTATGATTTTACACATAGAAGCTTCCAAAATGATTTCCCTTCTAGGAGATGCCAAAGGTTCTATATAGCACACTACTACAGATAATTCTTTATTATAAACCTCTTAGACTTAAAGTACAAGAAACAGAAATGCTCTGTCTAAATCTGGATCAGTTGGAGAGACTTTCAGGTAATTCAGTATATAAATGATTTAAAGTTATCTATCCAGACCACCTGGCCTGCCTCTTGAGAAATCTGTATGCAGGTCAGGAAGCAACAGTTAGAACTGGACATGGAACAACAGACTGGTTCCAAATAGGAAAAAGAGTACGTCAAGGCTGTATATTGTCACCCTGCTTATTTAACTTCTATGCAGAGTACATCATGAGAAATGCTGGACTGGAAGAAACACAAGCTGGAATCAAAATTGCTGGGAGAAATATCAATAACCTCAGATATGCAGATGGCACCACCCTGATGGCAGAAAGTGAAGAAGAACTCAAAAGCCTCTTGATGAAAGTAAAACAGGAGAGTGAAAAAGTTGGCTTAAAGCTCAACATTCAGAAAACGAAGATCATGGCATCCGGTCCCATCACTTCCTGTGATATGCAGATGACACCACCCTTATGGCAGAAAGTGAAGAGGAGCTAAAAAGCCTCTTGATGAAAGTGAAAGAGGAGAGTGAAAAAGTTGGCTTAAAGCTCAACATTCAGAAAACGAATATCATGGCATCCGGTCCCATCACTTCATGGGAAATAGATGGGGAAACAGTAGAAACAGTGTCAGACTTTATTTTTTTGGGCTCCAAGATCACTGCAGATGGTGACTGCAGCCATGAAATTAAAAGACGCTTACTCCTTGGAAGAAAAGTTATGACCAACCTAGATAGTATATTCAAAAGCAGAGACATTACTTGGCTGACTAAGGTCCGTCTAGTCAAGGCTATGGTTTTTCCTGTGGTCATGTATGGATGTGAGAGTTGGACTGTGAAGAAGGCTGAGCGCCAAAGAATTGATGCTTTTGAACTGTGGTGCTGGAAAAGACTCTTGAGAGTCCCTTGGACTGCAAGGAGATCCAACCAGTCCATTCTGAAGGAGATCAACCCTGGGATTTCTTTGGAAGGAATGATGCTAAAGCTGAAGCTCCAGTACTTTGGCCACCTCATGTGAAGACTTGACTCATTGGAAAAGACCCTGATGCTGGGAGGGATTAGGGGCAGGAGGAGAAGGGGACGACCGAGGATGAGATGGCTGGATGGCATCACGGACTCAATGGACGTGAGTCTGAGTGAATTCCAGGAGTTGGTAATGGACAGGGAGGCCTGGTGTGCTGCGATTCATGGGTTCACAAAGAGTCGGACACGACTGAGTGACTGAACTGAACTGAACTCACCTTGACTTTACCAATGACATTTTCCCATGTTTTCTTCACTATACATCTCCCATCCCTCCATCCATCTATCCATCTTTATCTTCTTGATGCATCTCAAAGTCACTTGCAGACTTTGCTGGTGGTTGTTACTCCTAAGTTGTTCGGTTGTGTCCGACTCTTTGTGACCCTATGGACTATAGCCCGCCCGGCTCCTCTGTCCATGGGATTTCTCAGGCATGAATACCCGAGTGGATTGCCATGCCCTCCTCCAGGGGATCTTCCCGACTCAGGGATCGAACCCTTTTCTCTCCCTCTTTTCAGGAGTCCGCTCGGAATTTGATCAGATTGACACGTCCAACCCAAACTGTGTCGTAATTGCAGATGCCGGAGAAGGCTTTTCTTATCGAAACATGAATAAAGCTTTCCAGGTGCTCATGAGCTGGAAAACCCCGTGCTCTTCTCACTGGGAAAAGGGTAAGTCAGCTGCAGGGGAGTCGTTTCCGGCCACTCCAGGTGATGCTCCGTGGGCCTCTCTGACTTAAGGAATCAGCAGAGAAGCTGGGAAGGGTGGGCATGGGGTGGACGCAGTGTGGCTCCTTCTTCCTTTCTTCTTTTCTTGCTTTTTTCCCTTCATTTCGGCATCCGTGTCTTTTGATAATTTTTGAGCAGAGACCTGGTCTTCAGCTGGTTGGTCAAGCGTCCCTGTGAGCACAAGCCTGGGCGTGGCCGGGGACGGGGGTGGGACCCCTGGAGATCAGGGTGGCTGTCCCGAGTTCCGGTCATTGTCACAGGACACAGCACAGGGCCGATGGGTTGTGCCGAGGAGACGGACACCCGAGCAGTGGAAACAGGCCTCAGGGCCTGTGTGCTCTCGTCTGGGCCCCACACCTCTGGTCGCCGAGCAGCCTGTCAGCTTGTGATTCTGTCACCAACATGTTGTCCGAGTCTGCAGCCTGAGCCTCACCGTCTCTTTCAAAACACTGTGTCGCTTATTTCTCTTAACCTCTCTCATCACCGAGAACAACACACCTTCATTGAAGAAAAACTGTTGAATACAGATGAGCAAAAAGAGGAAAACAGCATTTTCAGTCCCACTGCAGGAGAGAACAGCGGTCAGCATTTTGGTGTGTGTCCTTCCCAGCAGTTTTCTGTGCAGACATCATTACACGTGGGTGTGTTCACAGCATCCGTATCTAACTCGATCTAGTGCTGTCTCGCAGTTTTAGTGGTTCACCGAATATTTTGTGAACCACTTTGCATACAGTAGGGCTTCCCTGGTGGCTCAGGGGGTAAGGAATCCGCCTGCAATGCGGGAACCCCGGGTTCAATCCCTGGGTTGGGAAGATCCCCTGGAGGAGGGGATCCCCTCCAGTACTCTTGCCTGGAGAATCCTGTGGACAGAGGAGCCTGGAGGGCTACAGTCCATGAGATCTCAAAGAGGCAGACGTAACTGAGCGGCAACACTTCGGTGTGAGAAGTAGATGTCTCTGCAGTGAGGTTGTTCCTGTTGACTGTTTTGCAGGCTCTCCTGCAGTTGCAGGCTGTTTCTGATCTTCTCCCCGAGTAAGACCCTGATTAGCCTCTTTCTGGCATTTCGGGTGATGTGTATTTTTGGGGTTCTTGGTGCGTGTTGCCAAGTTGCTTTCCAGAAAGCAGTGCAGGTGTATTCTGTCCTCCATGGAAGCAGCAGTGGGGTTTTAGAGTCACAGGGGTGCTGTGGATCCCGAGCCCAGTGTTGCGTGCAGGGCGGGAATTCTGTGGCCATCTCTGGGGAAGCCTTTCCCAGCTTAGGTGCTTCTGGTGACTGGGGACTTCCTACCTCCGCCTGCTGAACAGGGGTGGCTATTCCGGTAGACACGAGGGGGACTTTTTATCTGGCTGCTGGCCATTGCTGAGCACTCTATATGGTTCACCATGTTTAATTCTGACCGCAACACTGTGAGCTGTAGGCAGCATCATTGCCATTTTACAGATGGGTATATCAAGGCATAGGGAGGTGAGGTAAGCCACGGTCACCCCAGCAATCAGTGCAGGGATGGCCAGGAGTGCCCCCAGAGCCTGTGCTCTGTCACTTTTCGGCTCCATTCTAGAGCAGGTATTGGGTCCACACAAGATCTTAAACTTTTTTGAGGTCATTTTAAGAATTGAAAGACTTTACATAAAATAACTGGATTTCTGGATTCTCTTGAAAAATCAGAAGATCTGAGGGTACTCGCCCCACATTCTCAAATGCGCTGCCGCTTGGTGGAGCCGCTGGTCCCTCAGCTCTGGTGCAGCGGAGACCCCACCACAACCTCCTGCCCATCTCCAGGCTTCAGGGTCGGCTGACGTTCATCTTGTACCGAGAGTTGCTTTTCTCATGGTAGAGAAATATTTCTTCATGGCTGTGCTTCTTTTAAAATAGGCAAGCAAGTGAAAGAGATTTAAAGAAAGAGAGGAAAGGATACATTGCTCTTGTTGTTGTTGTTCAGTTGCCAAGTCTGTCCAGCTCTTTGCAACCCCATGGAATGCAGCACACCAGGCTTCTTTGTCCTTCATTATCTCCCAGAGTTTTGCTCAAACTCATGTCCATCGATTCGGTGATGCCATCTAAGCATCTCATCCTCTGTTGTCCCCTTCTCCTCCTGCCTTCAATCTTTCTCAGCATTAGGGTCTTTTCTAATGAGTCAGTTCTTCGCATCAAGTGGCCAAACTATTGGAGCTTCAGCTTCAGCATCAGCATCAGTCCTTCCAATGAGTATTCAGGACTGATCTCCTTTAGGATGGACTGGTTGGATCTCCTTACAATCCAAGGGACTCCCAAGAGTCTTCTCTAACACCACAGTTCGAAAGCATCAATTCTTCGGCGCTCAGCTTTCTTTATGGTCCAACACTCACATCCATACATGACTACAGGAAAGAACATAGCTTTGACTAGACGGACCTTTGTCTTGCTGCAAATATTCCAGTGTGTTTATCATGCAGAAGATTGTATCCTGTGTTAGTCAGTGGTCTCCAGAGAAATAGAACTGACAGGGTGTGGTGATGTATATATATACAGACCATTCTTGACTTAGCAGTGGTTCAAATTATAACTTTTTGATTTGGTTATGATGTGAAAGCTATGCATGTTCAGAAAAACTGTACTTCTAAGTTTGAATTCTGATCCTTTCCCACATGCAGTGCAGTCCTCTCTTGTGATGCTGGCAGATGCTGGGCACTGGCTGCTCCCAGGCAGCCCCGTGATCACGAGGGTCAACAGCTAATGCACGTACGAACATTCTGTACCCAGACCACCATTCTGAGTTTCACTTTCAGTAATACATTACATGAGATATTCCGTGCTTTATTATAAAATAGACTTTGTGTTAGATGATTCTGCCCAACTATAGGCTAATATAAGTGTTCTGAGCACATTTAAGGTAGGCTGGGCTTATTAAATGCATTTTTTTAATGCATTTTTGAGTTAATGATATTTTCAGCTTGTAATGTGTTTATCAGAACATAGCCCTGTCACAGGTTGAGAAGATGGGTATATAAAGAGAAATTGATTGTGAAGGCTAGGTTTTTCCTGCATAGGCCAGCAGGCTGGAGACTTAGGGAAGAGTTGCCATCTGAGTGCCAAGGTTATCCGCCAGCAGGTTCCTCTTGTTTGGAGAGGTCAGACTTTGTTTTGGTTGGGCCTTCAACTAATTGGATGAGGCCCACCACATTATGGAGGGCAATCTGCTTTACTGAGTCTACTGATTTAAATGTGAATGTCATCCAAGAAACATCTCAGAAGCATCCAGAATACCATTAGACCAAATATCTGGCCCAGCCAAGTTGACATAAAATTAGCTGCCACAGTTCCTTCCTGGTCTTACCTTCTGCAGTTTAGGTCACTGCAAACCACAGAAGCTAGCCAGCTTGACTCTTTCACGTTCCTGCCTTGGTCCTGTAGGCTTCCCTAAAGTTACCAACTCCTCACGAACAGCACAATTAAGAAGTTTTGTTATTACTCATTTACATTAAAACTTTTTCTTCAAAATTATCTTTAATTATTAAAAGTTATTTTCCAGATCAGGGATAGTAGTCAAAATAGGTATGGTTGAAAAAAATATATATATATGGAATCAGTTTCTTTTAGCTTTGTACTTCTATAACAAATTCAGTAGTAGGCAAAGATGTGTTTTCCAAGTAAGCAGCTAGTGAGGGGGTCGCTAGCTGCTGGGGGTTCTGACTGGGGCTGTGGGTTGGGTGCTCAGAAATCAGAGAAAGGAGCCAGCAGCTTCTGGGCTTAGATCGCCGCCCCTTGGGACAGTGCAAGGACGCAAGAAGAGCTGCTGCCACACCCGGCTGAGAGTCACTGGGGCTGAGGGGCCGTCCTTCACCCGAGTGGGGCCGCGAGGTGCCCCCAGGGAGGCAGGGTGGTGGACTCACTGGGGCAGAATGTCCTCATCCTGGAAACGGAGTGATTTACATTTGGCATCTGTTTGGACCGAGAGTGGGAATTGCCTTTGTAATTTCTTCTGTCATGCCTCCGTCGGAAAATTAAGCTGTTTACCAACAGACTATGGAAGGTTAATGGCTCTTGTGGGAAAGGTCAAGTGGTCATTTTGAAGGGAGGCTGTGCTGAATAATCGGAAGGGAGGGCAGAGGAATAAAGCATAAAATCTATCTGACTGTGGCTCTCCGGCTTTTCCCTGTCTTTCTGGAATCCATGGTTTCTTCTTTGTGGCTGGAGTACTCAGGTTCAAGCCAGACCTGCTGTGGCTTTTATTATGCCAGTAACAGAAGATAAACACATCAAATCTCTTGTGTTTGGGGAATAAGAAAAATTAAGTTGGGTGCTAGTGTTTACTGTATCCCTAAAAATGTTTTGGGCCAACAGATGGCCTTCTCAAGATGCCTTTTTGTTTTCCTGGATGAATAAGAAATAAAGACAAGTTCTTGGCCCTATGAAAGCGAGTCCACGTTTAGTATAAAAAGAAATATTAAGGTTTCTAGATTTATGCAAGTCAGTTTTTTTTCTTTAGGTTCCAAAAATCAGTGTGGCAAAGAGAAGAGGGTTTTGATTGGATCTTTTCAGCCGCATGTTCTGATTCTTCTTCCCACCGGGACTAAATTTAAACTGAAGAGGGTGCAATACCTGTCACTCTGGAAGGAAGACTCGGGGGAGGGTGCACCAGGCAGAAGCGGGGAGGTGTGGGTGTCCTTGGGAGGCCCTTCCTTGGGGAGGGTTCCCACTTCCTGCAGCCGGCTGGGAGCTGAGCCTGTCCTGGGCCAGAGGCTCCTAGAATCCTCAGCTCCAGACAGAGCCGTGTGTTGCAACAGAGCGGCCTTGTTTTATAATTTTTCCCTTGGCGCCTGGGTTGTCCTCTCCTGTGCTGGCTGCATTCTTTCCTCAGTGCCCTGGCTCTCTTCAACATGCCCTGCCCTCAGCGCCTCACCCCCACCAGCTCCCTTCTCTCTCAGCTGGCTGGGCATTTCCTGGAGCACAGGGAACAAGGGGGGTGGACAAGGGGTGCCTCTGAGCATCTGACAGACTCCCGTGCGCCTGGGGTGGCATCTGGCACTCGGGGTCCTAGGAAGGTACCAAGTCTGAGAGCCCCTGGGTCTAGACCCCTCCACTCCTCCCCTTTGACTTTCAGGCCTCAGCTTTGATGCTTCCTCCTCTGGGATGCCTCCCTACCGCCCCGTCCCCAGCATGCCCGGCCCTCCCCACGCAGAGTGTGCAGAACGCCAGGTTCCGCTTGCTGTCACCCAGCTCCTGCTCCTTCATATTTGTCTGTGGGCCTGTCTGCTTCCCCATCAGACAGGGAGTCCCTGGGGAGCAGCCTGGGTCTGAGAGTGTCGTCTGCAAAGGATTGCGGGACAGCTTCATCTTAAATGTTTGGGGGACCGAGTTCGCGGATGCCAGTGGCCTCTCCGAGAGAGCCCAGGTCCCAGCACCCGATGTCTGGGGCTGCTTGATGCTTCTCGGGAGCTTGGCCCCTCCTCTGCCTCTTGGCCTCATTTGGCTTTACGTGGCCAGTCCTTCAAACCCTGGACCCGGCTGAGGGAATCATCATACCCAAGTGGTTTACTGTGGAACTGGAGAAAAATAAAAGCCAACACTGTTTTGAGGCCGTTTAAAAGCAGGATAGATGTCTGGAGTCCAGACTTAAGACCAAGACAGTTAGGAACCTCTAAGCCTATGTTTTGGGGTCACACTTTTAAAAGAGGGGCTCCCCTGGTGGCTCAGACAGTAAAGAATCTGCCTGCAGATGCAGGAGACCTGGGTTCGGTCCCTGGGTCGGGAAGATCTCCTGGAGAAGGGAATGAGAACCCACTCCAGTATTTTTGCCTGGAGAATTCTGTGGACAGAGGAGCCTGGCAGGCTACAGTCCATGGGATCGTGAAGAGTCAGACACGACTGAACAACTGACGCTTTCACTTTCCTTAAAAAAGGGATAGTTGGCGGGTCCCAACTCCATAAGCAGCAGTGGCTCTCTCCTGGCTCCCAGGCACCTTCCTGCATGTGTGTGGTTTCCCAGCTGGGCCACGTCCTCCCGGCATGACCCCTAGTGTGCAGAGCCTTGGACCCTGACTGAGAGGCCCAGGTTGACTGGAGACCGGGTCTGCTTGTGATGGAAGAGGCCCCTGCGGCTTCAGCAGTCGGGCTCTGATCTGCCTGGCCCGAGGCAGTGGCAGGGGACCAGCCCTTGCCAAGGCCAAGAGTTTGGCTGCAGCCCAGCCTACGTCCGTACGGAAGCTTCCAGGGCAGGCAGTGAGGATGCAGAAAGGGTGCGCGCTTCTCCCATCCGAAGGGCCGGGTGATCGCTGCGGGTGGCCAGGCTCTTGCAGCCTTGGAGGCCTCAGGTGGGGCCCAGAGGGGCAGGCAGAGTCCCTGGGTGTTGCAGAGCTAGAGGAGGGAAGCTGCTAGAAGCAGCTTCCGGGAGCTCGGTCCTACCATTTCCAGTAGACACAGGACAGGGTCCAGCCCCCACAAACTGGAAAGACCTGCGTTCATTCTTTCTTCCCTGGCTCATATCTTATTGCCCATCGCAGTCTGGGTAGCTACATTTTTGGAGTGGTTTCTTCACCCCAGGCATCACATTAGAACTTTGCCTGCATTGTTTTGCACAAGCCTCACAGCAGCCCACGAGGGTAGGCACTGGATCTTCTTTTGACGCATTTTACAGAATAGAAAACTGAGGCCCAGAGGGCTTACGCAACCCAGAGTCCCACAGTTAAAAGCAAGTCAGAGGAGGATTTGAACTCTGAAGTCAGCAGGCTTCACTAGTCTTCTCTTTGCTTTTCCACATAT
Organism: Aepyceros melampus; assembly: GCA_006408695.1. Taxonomy (NCBI): domain Eukaryota; kingdom Metazoa; phylum Chordata; class Mammalia; order Artiodactyla; family Bovidae; genus Aepyceros; species Aepyceros melampus. Next base: position 642,154 of record SJXQ01008059.1, on the reverse strand, counting down.
GCTGTTTATTTTTGTCATTCTTTTAGATTCCACGTATAAGTGATATCATCTGGTGTTTGTCTGTCTGATTTCCTCTACTTGGTGTGATGATCTCTAGGTCCGTGCATGCTGCTGCAAACAACTTTCTTTCTTTATGGCTAAGTATACCCCACTGTGTGTGTGTGTGACGTCTTTCTCCATTCATCTGTCCAAGGGCATTTAGGTCACGTGCGTGCTGTCTCATGTCTCCCAGATTCGACAGTTGTGGGAAGGGGGAAGGGTAACTGGTGTGATGGGTCTCAACCTCTTCAGAGCCGCACAGAGCAAACCACCTTCTCCCCATTTACAGTCAGATAGCTGTGCTCCGAGAGAGCTGGGCCTGGTCACCGTGTGCCCCGAGGGGTCTGCGTGTGGCCTGGGCACAGTGCTCACAGGAGGGAAGAGGTGAGACCGTCTTGGGAGGCGCTGCCGGGAGCCAAGCCGTCTCAGCCTCCAGCGAGACGGGGAAGAAGCAGTTGTCGTCTCATAGAAGCATCTGGCGCCCGTGAGGCCTGGCACCTCTCCTGACCCTCCGGCTGCTAGGAGATGCTGTGGAACTAATGGAGTTTTCTTCTCCAAGCAGCAATTAGGGGTTAATTATTAGCAATTAGGGGTTCGCCACATGCTCTGTGGACCGGCTGCTCTTTCCCAGAACACAGGTCACTTGTGTTTCTCTGTGTTAGCAACTGGACCCAGCTGCCTCCGGGGTCCCCCGTTCATCCCTGTGGTGGGGTCCCCACGCAGCTGGCAGCAGGGGGCTATTCTGATGGAGAGCTGCCGGCCCCCATCTCTCCCCTCCTCCTCCGCCCGCCCTGCCCCCACGTGCTGGCCACCGCTGGGCTCTGTTGTGCTGACCCGCGTCGGTCCCTCTCAGCGTGGCGTCTGCCCTCACCCTGGCCCGTGACAGTCCTCCTGGGCCGGCCTAGAACCAGGACAGGGCGGTTTTACCCTGGGCGCTTCCCGGGTCCCTGGGCTCAGCTCACCCTGTCCCCCGTGGCTCTTTTCTAGACGCTACTACAAGGAGACCTCTGGCCTGATGCTGGACGTCGGTCCCTACATGAAGGCGCTTGAGGTACCTGCCTGGGTCCGCCCGACCCGCTTCCGATCTCAGGGCCTTCTGGGATGTCCTGGTCTTCCCGGAGAAGATGGGGAGCTCGGAGTCCCAAGAGCCTGTGTTTTCCAAGTCGGACGCCGTGCTCACGGCTTCAAGCCCGGCTCTTCGCCTCCTCTGGAGCTTGGCCCCTCAGCTGCGCTGGTCGTCCCCCTGCTCCCTGTCGCTTGCTCCCCGTCCGCCTCCTGGGACCCTGACCCCGCTCCCTCGGCCTTGCCCCGCTGGCCCTCCCGGCATGCTCTGCCCCTCTCCTCCGGGTTCTTGGCCCCTTAAGATCCCTGTGCACCCGCCTCGTTCCTCGCCCTGCTTTTTTGCAGCACCTCAGACTCCTTGTGTGCTAGCTGGACTCCTTCCCAGTCCCCTCCTCCAGTTTCCAGGGCCGGGCTCAGCTGGGCTTCCCGCCCAGGTCAGCCCCGGGTCACTGCCACCTTGGCGCCTGCCTACCTGCACTCAGGTGGGAGGGCTGGGGCCCTGGGCCTTTCATCCTCTGGAGGAGGACCTGAGACAGAGCTGAGGGAGGGGAGAAGGGAAGGGAGGAGAAGCAGGAATGTAGAGGAGAGCCCCTACCACCCCGGAGGTCTTCGGGCCCTGGGGGGTGCCCCCGCACCCTGGGCAGCCTGGTTGTGACACTCACCCACAGGGCGGGCCTCTGGGCCGCGTGTCTTGCCCCTTGGAGGCCCCTGGGTGCACACTGGGGCCTTTCTTTTTGATTCCCCGGGGGAGGATTTCACCAGGCCAGGGTTCCCCTCCACCATCCCTTGGTCCCCAACCCATGCCATGTCCTTTTCTCTCCCCCAGTATGCCTGTGGTATCGAAGCCGAGGTGGTGGGAAAGCCTTCCCCTGAGTTTTTCAAGTCCGCCCTGCAAGAGATGGGGGTGGAAGCCCACGAGGTAAGCCGGCTCCCCACAAAGTGTGTACATGGAGGCAGCTGTCAGGGGAGGCCAGAGTGCTCCCCGGGGGCAGCCTGGGCGTGTGAGATGAGTCTGGGGGCTCAGGCAGCCAAGCTGGTATCCATCCCCCTCCCTCCTTCATCCCCAGGCATGGGAGCTGATCTGACTGGGAAGATGGGCAAAGATAGCCAAGGAGGCCCACTGAACGTTCTCAACCTATCAAATCAGTATCAGTCTAAGGGTTCAGTCCCTGAGTCAGGAGGATCCCCTGGAGAAGGAAATGGCAATCCACTCCAGTATTCTTGCCCAGGAAATGCCAGGGACAGAGGAGCTTGGTGGGCTACATCCACGGGGTTGCAAAGAGTCAAACAGGACTTCACGACTAAACAAGAGTGAGAAAGAGAAATGCTCGTGGCTTTTCCTAAGATTTTTGCTGCCTCTTTGGAAGGATTGGAATTGACAAGTCTGGTCAGTGTACTAAAGCTGTTTCATTGGAAAGACAATGTCCAGCAAGATGAAAAGAATGTGCAGGAATAAAATCATACACCTGGCTACCTTTACATTACAGCTTGTTTTTCTGACCACACCGGTCGGCCTGCGGGATCTTAGTTCTCCGACCAGGAATCGAACTCATGCTTCCTGAACTGGGGCGCAGAGTCTTAACCACTGGACCAGCAGGGAAGTCCCACATTATAACTGCTTTTGACACATGTTGCCTTCCAAACATACATCTCCAAAGGGGGAAAAAAAAGCAGTTACGATTTTAGCGTCTTCCCACCCCGCTTCCCAGGTAGACTGAGCTGGTCCCCTCCGGCCGGTGGGGTCCTGACAGCGTTGTTGGAGAAATAGCGGGTATGCGTCTGCAGGCAGCCAGGGGCTCCTGCTGTCTGTTTTGGACAGGGCACCACGGGTCCGTGTCAGCATCCTATGGCAAGGCTGGTGCCCCCAGCATCTCCTGGCTGCTTCCTCCCTGTTGGACTGGAATTTCCCACACGTGTTCCAGTCTAGAGCGCTGGTCTCTCATGATACTTAGAAAAAGAGCACACAGCTGTGGAAGTCTGGAACCCCAGCACCCAAGCCTCTCCTGAAAGTCAAGTAAGTGCAGGTCTTGGGGGTCCCTCACGGGCAGTACCCTGTGAGGCTGGTAGAGCAGGAATTTATTTCACTCATTCAAAACACAAGTTTTGAATGAGTGAAGGTGACAGGAATAAATAACCTGGTTTTTACGATTTCAGTTCTTCATGACAAATGTTAAAATTTGTTTCATTGTGGCAAATGTCAAACATGCACAAAAGCAGAAAGACACAATGATTCTCCTCATCTGTCTATCATGCAGATGCACCATTTAAAAGATTATATCATATTCCTTCTATCCCTTTTGTTCTTTTTGGAAATTTACTTTTTTTGCTGCAGTATTATAAAGCAAATTCCATACTTAATGTTATAGCCTTTCAGATCGTAGTATGCCTTTCAAAAAGAGATGGTTGTTTTTGACCTGATTACAATGCAGTAAGACATTTAACAGTAATGAAAAAACACAAAAAGGTGTTCAGCATTATCTCTTATTCAGGAAATGCAAATCAAAACCACAGTGAGATCCCACCCCACACCCGCATGGACAACCATACTAGTTTTAAAAGGAAAATAACAAGCGTTGGGAGGATGTCAAATCAAGTCAAGTCAATCCTAAAGGAAATAAATCCTGAATATTCATTGGAAGGACTGATGCTGAAGCTGAAACTCTAATACTTTGGCCACCTGATGCAAAGAACCGACTCATTGGAAAAGACCCTGATGCTAGGAAAGGTTGAAGGCGGGAGGAGAAGAGGACGACAGAGGATGAGATGGTTGGAAGGTATCACCAACTCAATGGACATGAGTTTGAGTAAACTTCGGGAGTTGGTGATAGACAGGCAGGGAAGCCTGGTGTGCTGCAGTCTACGCACAAAGAGTCAGTCACAACTGAATGACTGAACTGAACTGGGAGGATGTGGAGAAATTGGAACCCTAACATAGGAATACTGGTACAGATATAAAATGGAGAACCCACTATGAAATACAGCCACGATGGAAAACAGTTCCATGGTAAGTTGAATGTGGAATTCTTGTATGACCCCAGCTATTCCACTCCTAGGTATATATCCAAAAGAACTGAAAACCAATGTTCAAACAAAAACTTACACATGAATGTCCATAGCAGCACTGTTCACAGTAGCCAAAAGGTGGGAATAATGCTCGTGTTCATCAACAAATGAATGGGTGAGGGAAATGTGGTCTGTTGTCCCAGTGGAATGTATCAGCCGTAAAAAGAATGAAATAATGAAAAATACTGCTGTGTGGCTGAACCTTGAGAACATTATGGTAAGTGAAAGAGGCCAGTCCCAAAAGGCACAGGGTATGTGTTTAATGTTTATATTACTACATGCAGTGTCCAGACTTCTTGTTTAGTCGCTAAGTTGTATCCGACTCTTTGCAACCCCAAGGACTGCAGAAAACCAGGGTCCTCTCCATGAGGGATTTCTCAGGCAAGAATATTGGAGTTGGATTGCCATTTCCTTCTCCAGGGGATCTTCCTGACCCAGGGATTGAACCCTGGGCTGCTGTATTGGCAGGCAGATTCTTTACTGCTGAACCACCAGGGAAGTCAAATATCCACAGTAGGCAAATCCATAGAGACAGAAAATATTCATAGATTAGTGGTTGCCAGGGGCTGGGAGTGTGGAGGAATGGGGAGTGAGTGCCAGTGGGTATGAGGCCTGCTTTTGGGGTGATAAAAATGTCTGGAACTCAGAGGTGGTGATGGTTTTACAACACAGTGAGTGTACTTTAATGCCCCTGATTTGTACACTTTAAAATGGCTACATTGGTAACTTTTATGTTATTTTTTCATGTTGAAAAAAAAAACCCTACCTAAAAGAAAAACCCCCTCCCTAACAAAATCAGTAGTAATTCCTTAGTATTATCTATACCAGCTCATATTTAAATTTCCCTGGCTGTCTCAGAAATGTCTTTTATGTAGATTTCTTTGAATTGAATCCAAATAAGGTTGTCTTGTCTTTTAAACCAGTCTCTTTTTAACTTTCTTTCACGGAACGTTTCAAATATCTGTTGACATTGAGGGAGGAATATAATGAGACCCCAGGTATCCATCAGTAATTATCAGCTAATACGCACTTTTAAAAACTGTGTTTAACTCTTCATTCTGAAGCAATTTCCCACGCAGAGAGAGGTTGCAAAAATAGTGTGGCAAATTCCCATGTGTCCTTAGAGCGTCCCCAAAGGCTAACGTCTTCCATAACGAGAACGGACGATTATAAAAGGGGGAAGTCAACCTTGAGTCCGACGTTGACTAGCCCAGGCCCTCTGTTTCTGGATGTGCTGTATTGGTGCCATACCCGCCCCCCCCCACCCCCCCCCTTTACTGTGAGCAGTTCCTGTCTGTCTTTGTCCTTCAGGACCCTGGTAGTTGTGGAAGAGTGCATGCATGCTAAGTCACTTCAGTCATGTCTGACTCTTTGCAGACCCCTGGACTGTAGCCCACCAGGCTCCTCTGTCCATGAGATTCTCCAGGCAAGAATAGTGGAGTGGGTTGCCAAGCCCTCCTCCAGGGGATCTTCCTGACCCAGGATTTGAACCCACCTCTCTTATGTCCCCTGCATTTGCAGGCGGGTTCTTTACCAGTAGCGCCACCTGGAAAGCCCTTTGGAAGAGTACTGGTCAGTTTTTTCATAGAATGTCCCTGCTGTTTCCTCATGTCTAAAGTGTAGGTTTTGCATTTCTGGCATATTTAATCCTGATCATGCGTTTCACAGACACAGTGCTGGGCCCTGGGGGGGTGTCGCTTCAGGAGGCACAGGCGGGCACTCTGCCCATTGTGGGTGGCGGTCACCTAGACCCCCATCGGAGGTGCCCTGCTCTCCACTGCAAAGTTGCTATGTCCCTTTGTGCCCAGTAGTGTCTTGGGGCGGAGGAGTGTTTCAATCCCATGTGAATATCCTCTTACAAGTCATCCTTTTCCTCTCCTGATTTCAGCATCCATGGACAGCTCGTACTTGTAACAGTTGTTACCATGGTGTTTGCCAAGTGGTGATTTTCCATTTCCGTAGTTCCTCTATATTTATTCATTAGAATTTACTGTAAGGAAGAGCTTTCCTTTTCCTCCTACTTGCCTTTTAATTTATTCCAACATGGACTCAAGGATCTCTGTTTTATTCCATGAGTCACAATCCATGCCTGCTGTCATTTTCTTGCCCAGATTGTCCCATATTTGAACATTGGGACCCCTTTGGAGATGAGTAGCTGCTTGTTCAGGACTTCCGTGGTGGCTTAGATGGTAAAGAGTGCCTGCAATGCAGGAGACCCGAGTTTGATCCCTGGGTTGGGAAGATTCCCTAGAGAAGGGAATGGCTGTCCACTCCAGTATTCTTGCCTGGAAATTCCATGGACACAGGAGCCTAGCAGGCTACAGTCCATGGGGTCACAAGGAGTCAGACACAACTGAGTGACTAACACTTTTACTTTCATTCACTCAGCGGCTCATTTAATCTATACACTTATCTCTCCTCTCCCCTGTTTATTTTGAATCATCCCTCAGATGCAAATCATCACTACATCTGCAAATATTTCCAAGTGTCTCTAGGATAGGAAATCTTTTAAAAACACAGATAGTGTCATTATGACAGCTAAGTGTTAATAATACTAATAATTCCTTATTACCTTTACATGTCCAGCCATTATTCACATTTCCCTGATTGTCATATAATTGTTGCGTCGCTTGCAATTTGTTTGAATCAGGACCCGAATGAGGTCCTTGCACTGTGACTGGTTGGTGTGATTCCCAGATGTTTGCTCGTCTGTCCATTCCTACACCTTCCCCGTCTCCCTCTTGGATTCCTTGCAGCGATGTGAGGAAGCGTCTGGGCCGCTGGTCCTGTGAGCTTGCCACAGTCCAGGTTTTGTGGATTGCACCTCAGCCTGTCCTGTCTCATGCCATCCTGGTTTCCTGTGTGTTGATGGTTAGACCAGGAAGCTTCCTGAGCATCTGTTTCGGTTTTCCGACGACTGCTTTACGGGGGACAGTGCTTCCTCCTCCAGGGTCCAGGTGTCTCCTGTGGTGTTAGCAGCTGTGAGTGATGGGCGCGTGACCCCTTGTATCCACTGAGTTCTGCGAAACGTTGATGCTTGAATTCTGTGTCATTCCTGCTTCTCTTTTTCTCTGGATGTCTTCTGTATAGGGGAACTCCCCACCCGTCATCTGATCCCCCAAAGTACAGTTCATGTACGAAACTCCAGACAAATGCCTGTTTCTTTGCTATTATTTATGAGCTTTCAGAGTGAGTTGGCTCTCTAGCACTCTCCCAATACCTTGGGGATTAAAAACTCTGTGGCACTATGAATAGATAGGCAAAAGCATAGTCGATGTGTTCTCCCCCGTTGCAGTTACTCGTGTTCAAAGATCCTGTCTTTGACTGGCAGGTGCGTCTACAAGCTGCCTCTGCCTCTCGTTGCGGCGCGCGGGCCTCTCCCTGCGGCGGCTTCTCTTGTTGCGGAGTGGGATCTCTGCGCACTGGCTTCAGTAGTTGCAGCTTGCGGGCTTAGTTGCTTACCCAAGGCATATGGGACCTTAATTCCCTGACCAGGGATCCAACTTCCGTCCCCTGCTTTGGAAAGCAGATTCTTAAACCACTGTACCACCCGGGAAGCCCCCCAAAACTGTTTTTTTAAAGCCACCATTATTTCACTGGGGGGGTGTGTCACCACCAGGACCCTTGAACTCACTGTATTTCCAATTTTTAAGGGATTTGCTTTCCAACATTTAAATTTGTTTTACAGTTACATAAAAATTCACATGGATCTGAAATCAGATCCATGAAACAAGATACTTTCAAGGACCTCTAGCTTCTGGCCTTTCCTTACTCTTCCCACCCATCTCTCGTCACATAGTCCTTTTTTATAAATATCATAGCTTGGCTTTCCATTTCTTAAAATAAGCACTACATAATATTTGTATCCTGCTCATAGGGAATTTGAACGAATACATTCTTAAGATCTTTTTTTTTTTTATAGAGTGGGAGAAAGGTTGCTGTTGTAATTTGAGTTAGAAAAATCAGTGTTTAGAATTACATCAGCACTACGGTCACAGCCATCTGTTGGCAGTCTCCCCCACCTCCCCCAACCAGCAAAGCAGCAGACTGTCATTGCCTAGAAATTAAGACCAGAAGAAGTATTAAGATGTGATAACGTCTTGGTTGTCTTTGCAGAGCTGACCTTGGTTAACCCCCTTCCCTCCCACCTTTTGTTCGTTTGTTTGGTGTTTTCCAGTTGGCTCAGAGGTTAAAGTGTCTGCCTGCAATGCAGGAGACCCGGGTTCAATTCCTGGGTCGGGAAGATCCCCTCGCCCTTGAGAAGGAAATGGCAACCCACTCCAGTACTCTTGCCTGGAGAATCCCATGGACGGAGGAGCCTGGTGGGCTACAGCCACGGGGTCGCAAAGAGTCAGACACGACTGAGCGACTCCACTTTCCAGTTACTTTCACAGTCAGCATCTTGCACGTTCTGAGTGAGAAACCGCCCTCCCCACACCCCCCGATGAGGCCCCGAGGCCCTTTGAGGGTTCAGGTTGATCGGACTTCTCGTTTGGTG